>CAUYQV010190590.1:0-24018 GCA_963574575.1 Galagoides demidoff | reverse complement strand
CAGAATAACATAGATGAGGTAATTTATAAAGAAAAGAAATTTATTTGGTTCATGGTTCTGGAGGCCAGAAAGTCCAAGGGCATAGTGCTAGCATCTGCTCAGCATTTGGTGAGGACCTTATTGCTGCATCATTTCATAGTGAAAGGTGGCAGGGCAAGTGAGTGCTGGAGAGCGCCACCCAAAGAGAACCAAACTCATCCTTTCATTGGGCACCGCCTCCCACAATAACAGCACTTATCCATTCATGAGGGCAGAGTCCTCATGGCCTAGCTGCCTTTTTTTTGAGTCTCAAGCTATCGCCCTGGGTAGAGTGCCATGGCATCATCATAGCTCATAGCAACCTCCAACTCCTGGGCTCAAGCGAGTCTCCTGCCTCTGCCTCCCAAGTAGCTGGGACCACATTTATTTATTTTTAATTTTTGTAAAAATAATAACAGAATTTTCTGTCTTAGCCATTTTTCAGGATACAGTTCAGTAGTGTTAAATACATCCATGCTGGTTCAGCACCTGTAGCTCAAGCTGCTAAGGCGCCAGCCACATACACCAGAGCGGGCTGGTTTGAATCCAGCCCGGGCCTGACAAACAACAATGACGGCTACAACCAAGAAATAGCCAGGCATTGTGGTAGGTGCCTGTAGTCCCAGCTACTTGGGAGGCTGAGGCAAGAGAATTGCTTAAGCCCAGGGGTTGGAGGTTGCTGTGAGCTGTGATAACATGGCACTCTACCCAGGGGGACAGCTTGAGGCTCTGTCTCAAAATAAATAAATAAATAAATACATCCATGCTGTTGTGCAGCAGTTACCACCTCCTATCCTGTTTTTCTTCTTGCAAAACTGAAACTCTGTTCCATCTAACACTTCCCATTTCTCCTCTCTCCATTTTCTGGCAACCTTGTTTCTACTTTGTGTTTCTATGAATCTGAGGATTCTAGGTACCTTATGCTAATAGGATCACACAGTTGTCTTTTCTGACTGGCTTGTTTCACTGAAACTGAATAGTACTGAACCCTATAGACACTTTTTTTTTTTTTTTGGTACACATACATACTATGATAAAGATTAGTTTGTAGGCCAGGCACAGTGCTCACTATGGGAGGCTGAGGTGGGAGGATTGCTTGAGCTCAGAAGTTCTAGACCAGCCTGAGCAAGAGTGAGACCCCATTGCTACTAAAATAGAAAAACTAGCCAGGTGTTGGGTGGCTTTGTAGATCAGTTGGCAAGGATGCCGGCCACATACACCTAGGGTGGTGGGTTCAAACCTGGCCCGTGTCTGCTAAGCAACAATGACAACTGCAACCAAAACCAAAACAAAACAAAACATATATATATATATATATCTGGGTGTTGTGGGGGTACCTGCAGCCTACAGTCCCAGCTACTTGGGAGGCTGAAGCAAGAGAATCGCTTAAGCCCAAGAGTTTAAGGTTGCTGTGAGCTGTGATGCCATGGCACTCTACCAAGGACAATGTAGTGAGACTCTGTTTCAAAAAAAAAAAAAAAGCCAGGCATTGTGGTGGGTGCCTGTAGTTCTTGCTCCTTGGGAGGCTGAGGCAGGATCACTTGAACCCAAGAGACTGAGTTTGCTGTGAGCTACTATGATGCCACGGCACTCTACCAGGGTAACAGAGTGAGACTCTGTTTCCAAAAAAAAAGTTTAGTTTATACATTAGGAATATTAAGAGATTAATAGTAACAACTAGTAACATTAATACAACAATTATAACAATATACTGTAATATCTTTTTTTGTTTTGGTAGAGATAGTGTCTCCCTTTATCGCCCTTGGTAGAGTGTTGTGGCATCACAGCTCATAGCAATCTCCAACTCCTGGGTTTAGGGGATTCTCTTGCCTCAGCCTCCCCAGTAGCTGGGACTACAGGTGCCTGCCACAATGCCTGGCTATTTTTTTGTTGCAGTTTGGCCAGGGACAGGTTTGAACCCGCTACCTTCAGTATATGGGGCCAGTGCCCTACCCACTGAGCCATAGGCACCGCCCAATATACTGTAATACCTTATTATACTGTACTCACGTCTTTCAGACTGTGGTTAACTGTGGGTAAGTGACACTGCAGGGAACAAATTGAGGAAAGTGGGACCTTGGGTAAGGGGATCTGCACCACATTTTGTTTATCCATTCATCTGTGGAAGGATGCTTGAGTTGCAGGTGTGAACATGGGTGTACATTCATCTCTTTGAGATGCTGCTTTCCATTGTTTGGGAAATATATCCAGGGGAAATTGCCAGTTCACATAGCAATTCTGTTTGCTTTTTCCATACTGTTTTCCATAGCAGCTGCATCACTTTACATTCCCACCAGCAGTGCAGAAGGGTTCCAGGGCTCTACGCTCTCACTATTACTTGTTTTTGTTGTTGTTGTTGTTTGTTTGTTTGTTTTTTGAGACAGAGTCTCTGTCATCCTGGGTAGAGTACTGTGGTGGCATAGCTCACAGCAACCTCAAACTCTTGGGTTTGATCTGTCCTCCCGCTTCAGCCTCCCAAGTAGCTAGGATTAAAGGCACCTGCCACCATGCCCAACTAGTTTTTCTATTTTTAGTAGAGATGGGGGTCTCACTTTTGCTCAGGCTGGTCTCAAACTCCAGAGCTCAAGTGACAGACCTGCCTCAGCCTCCAAGAGTGCTGGGATTATAGGGGTGAGCTGCCACGCCTGCTGACTTGCCCATTTATTAATTAGGTTGTTTGTTTTATTTTTGTTGAACTCTCCTGATTTTTAAATTAGTTAATAGTATTAAAAAATCCATTATCTGGGGTGGCGCCTGTGACTCAAAGGAGTAGGGCGCCAGCCCCATATGCTGGAGGTGGCGGGTTCAAACCCAGCCCTGGCCAAAAACTACAAAAAGAAAAAACAACCATTACCTGGTTCAAACAGAACAACTCTGCTGGCCTCTGCTTGGGTTGCTGTCCTCAGCTCCACCAGGAAGTTTGTTTTCCAGAGGTCTTAGCAGCCCTGACTGGTGAAAGCAACAGCTGTTGCTCTCCTTACCTGTGGGTTTCCCTTCACACTCACCTGAGGGCAAGACTATGGTGATTTAGGCATCTGGTTGATGAGTAAGTCCATCCTAAGATCTCTGAGAGTTTGACACCTGCAGGCACACCAGGGCTAGGATCCTGACCTTGACCCTACAGAGGTGTGGTGTCCATGGTTGCACCTGCTTGAAGCCCAGAATAGCAGAGCCTAGGCTGAGGCTGAACCCTGCAGAGCTGCTCCCAAATGAGTCTATCTGACCTCCTGATTATGATAGGTTCTATTTTTTTTCTTTAAAAAAAAAATTTGATTAGCTCTCCTCAAATTAACTCATAGGAGATGCTCTCTTAAATTTACCTTGCTTTGCACCAGCTCTGGGGACTTTTCCTGCTAAAGTTTTAGCCCAGAAGAGTGAAGGGACCTTGCAGCTTGGGTAGAAAATCTTTGTTGCATCTTGGGAAGGGTGGCAGAGCCAGCAGTGTCCACTTTTTGTTCTTTAGGTGATGAAATGTTTCCAGTCTGTGTTTGCTGTCTGTGTCTCTACAAGGACTTCCAGAGGCTGCACCTGGGCCAGGGACCTGGGTTCTCTTTTGCGTCTGGTACAAACCATACTTCTCAGGTCTCATTTTTCTTTCTAAGTGATCTCTAAGATTCTTTTTAGATTAAAAAAACCAATCTGTTTGCTTCTCTTTGGAAGTTGAGCTGTTTAAGGTCTGTTAGGCTTTGATCTCTTTGTTTGGACTGTGCTGTGTGCCTTCTTAGCTTCCACTCCTACCCTTGCTGTTAACCCTGCAGTTGTCACTTCTAGCCCAGTGTTTTCAAGTGATATCCTCTTCGTGTGATTTGCTGTGTCCAATCTGGTGGGAGGCTGAAGATGATGTCCCTGTATCTGTAGGGACTGTGTGTTACAGAGGAGCAAATGGGCTATAGGTGAGGTGAGAAGAGCTGCTTTGGAGAGATTTCCTGAGGACTAGAGTTTTGTGTTTTGTGTAGATCTTGTTCCCTCCCTACAGACTCTGCTTCTGCCCAGACTGTGGGCAGAGGAGTGGTCAGGTACCCTGGTCTGTGCAGGAGGAATTCAGGGAACCTTGTCCCAGGCAGCTGCACCAGTGCCTAAGCTAGACCTTGCGTTTTCTTTGAGTTTGCTTCCTAAGCTTACCTTGGATCAGCATCCTGAATTCTGTTCCCAGGTGCCTTACATCTTCCTGTCCCATTCAGCAGGGCCAGAGTCTTCCTGGCTCTGCTGTTTCAAGGTCTGTAACCTTGACTGGTAAGCTGGTAACCCCTCTGAGCCTCCGTTTCTTCACATTTAACCTCTTTGTGGGATTGTTTTGGGGATTCAATGGAATCATATATGTAAAGGGTTGTACATCGCTGGGCACATAGTGGGCACTTGGTCCCTATCTGTCCACGCCATTGGGCACCTGGTGGACACTTAGTTCCTGTCTCTGTACATATACCTCCTCCAGACAGAGTGAATGACTGGCTAACTTTGAGAGGATATCATTAGAAGGACATAGGATAGCTGATAGAATTGCAAGGAAAACTATAAAGAACTGAATCTTGAACAAAAGGGGAGGCTGGGTCACCCTGAGGAACCAGGCCAAGGAGCCCCTAGACGACCTGCCTCTGACTTGATGCTGGGCCAGGCAACCCTGGCCAGCTGCCATTCTCAGTGCTGGTGTCCTGCAGATTCCAGGAGAGAGGATTGACTGACCAGATAGGCCCCGCCCCCACAAAGGGTGGGCTAGGTATCTTTCTGGTGAGTTCTATCCAGCTAACTCTAAGGGGGATCCGGGTCTCCTGGGCAGTCAGGGACTTGTGTTTGTAGATAGGGAAGTGGACTCCACCTGGGCAGCTGGCGCTCGGCTGTCTACAGGTTCCCCCCCCTCCCCGCCCCCGTGAAGGGAACCCCACCCCTTCCCAGGAGTGCAATGCATCCCATGTCTTCGGTTCTAGATGCTGACAAGAGGATCAACGTGGCAAAGCCAGTGGTGGAGATGGATGGGGATGAGATGACCCGCATTATCTGGCAATTCATCAAGGAAAAGGTAGCGACCCTCTAGAAGTGGGAGGCCCTCCAGGAGGGCTGGCCAGACACATGAGGTCCCCCTGACAGGCAGGGGCAGCCCTGTTTTTACCTTCTGAAAGGTGCCAGCAGGGCCAGCCCCGCTTCTTTTCACCTTCTGTTGTACCTGTACCATTCCTGGTAGGGGTGTCCTAGCAGCCTGCACATTCTGCCAGGCTTGAGCAGTGGCAAGGCCAGCATGCCCATGGCGCACCCATCCATTTCTCTCTTCTGCCACACTTCCTTGAGAAGGAGTGAAAGGGAGCAGGGCCGGGGAGATGGCTGCAGTGTAGCCTGCAGCCGTGGCTACCACAGCGGACGGTCCCAGGGTGGCTCTGGGTTTTTCCAAAGCTGCTGTGTCTGGACATACGCATTGTCTCTGTCATCTGAGTGAAGGCTCCGAGTTGTATGCACGCCTATGAGAGGAGGGCCAGACAGCAATGTTCCTGACTGGAAAGGTCTCAAAGCACTTGGAGGAGGAGAGGAGACCCATCGCACAGAGAAACCTGAATGAACTTGGGGCTAGGGTTCAGCTGATTTGGTGGCCATGGTAGGGGGCAGATGGTCACATGGGGAAGAGCCCTGGGAAGAGCTGCAGCCTGGTCTACTGACCCCTCTCGAGCCCCAGCAGTGGTTAGGCCCTGCTAAAGAGTGTCAGAGTCCAGTCCTCTGACACGCTCTTTGCTGGTCCCCCTCCCCATCCCTGTCCTGACTGGTTGTTCCCTGCCATGGCCTGTAGACTTCTGCCCCTTGGTATCCTGTCTCCAAGTCACAGCCATTTGAGCTGAAGCCTTGCTCTGGCCCTCTGTCCTCAGCTCATCCTGCCCCATGTGGATGTCCAGCTTAAGTATTTTGACCTTGGGCTCCCGAATCGTGACCAGACCAACGACCAGGTCACCATCGACTCTGCATTGGCCACCCAGAAGTACCATGTGGCTGTCAAGTGTGCTACCATCACCCCTGATGAGGCCCGTGTGGAAGGTGTGAGGGCATAGGAGTGGTGGCCTGGGGAGGTCTACAGGCTCTCCAGACTGGTGTTGGTGGAGGCTGGCCGTGTCCCCCAACTAGGGATTGGGTAGTGCTGGGTAGCCTCTGGTGCTGAGGCTTCCCTGAAGCCAGCTTTACTTGGGTGTGTGGCTATGGGTCAGGCATTGTGAGGTGACCCCAGTCTCCCAGTGAATGCGGTAGGCAGGGGGCTTGAGAGGTCATTACAGACCACGCTGGGGGAGGTGTGAGTAAGGGTTGACCTTAGGTTCCACGGGGAGGGTGTGGCAGAGTGGAAGTGCCAGGCCAGTGAAGTTTTTGCTATGCTGTGTGACTCTTACCAGTGGTAGGTGTCATCAGAGATGGGAGAGGAAGTGGAGAGGGGGAGGAAGGTAGCATTGACGCCCTCACAGTGACTATGGGTTCCTTGGGACCCCATCCCTCTGGCCCCCCAGGCTGTTTTGCAGGTAGGTTTACAGAGGCTGTAGAGGGAAGGGCGTATGTCAGGCCCTTCAGAGGATGTCACTTGTTCCCTCTTGTCACTGCATTGGCACTGTGGGTCTTCCCTGCCTGGTGGGCATATCTCTGAGAGGTGCCACAACTGAGCTGGACTGGCTGCCAGTCCTGGGCTCTGGGGCTGCTCCCTAGGGTTCTAGAAAATGGCATCAGTGTGTGGATAAAGGGGCCAGGTTGGGATAATTCAGGAAAGGGTATTTGAGGAGATTTCTGAGTTCTGTCCCTTTCTTACAGTGTGAGGGGCCAGAAGGAAGCTTTCAGGACACACCTGCAAACCCTAGGCCCCCTCCCCCACCTCCACACTACTCAGTCGTGCCCAGCCGGGAAGTATTAGACTCATCTTGGTGCTGGACTCTTGTCACATTTTCTTTCATTTCACCTGATTCTGGGATGTGGATGGGGAAGTAGAGAGTCACAGTTTCAGAAACTACTGATGTGGGGCTGGAATCAGGGCATCTGCAGTAAGGCCAAGGCCCTCAGGCTCATGGCAAAGCCTTTCCCTGGGACCAGTGACTGTGGGAATGAAAATAGCTGAGGGCACTTGCCTGTCAGGCCCTGATTCAGGCACTTTACCCGGAGCTCACTGAGTCCTAACAACAGCTCATAGGCTAGGATTTTGTCCAGAGTTTCCCTTACAGCTCAGTTTAAGCTACTTGTATAGCCACGCAGAACTGGTGGCTTCTTGTGCCTACATGCTTATGCTCTGGACTCTGCTACTTCTTTGGGGATGATGTTTAGGGTCCCTGCCTAGGTGTCTTGTTGCTTGGGGTTAGAGTTCTGAAGTGGCTGACATGGCCCACTTTGTCCTCACAGAGTTCAAACTGAAGAAGATGTGGAAAAGTCCCAATGGAACCATCCGGAACATCCTTGGGGGGACTGTCTTCCGTGAGCCCATCATCTGTAAAAACATCCCCCGCCTCGTCCCTGGCTGGACCAAGCCCATCACCATTGGCAGGCACGCCCATGGTGACCAGGTAGGCCAGGGTGGGAGGCGGGGGCCCTTGACTTAGGCCCCCAGCAGAGCTGTGGCCCAAGCCATTTCCTGTCTCTGCAGTACAAGGCCACAGACTTCGTGGCTGACCGAGCCGGCACATTCAAAATGGTCTTCACTCCGAAGGATGGCAGTGGTGTCAAGGAATGGGAGGTGTACAACTTCCCAGCCGGCGGTGTGGGCATGGGCATGTACAACACAGATGAGGTGTGGACCTCCCCAGCCTGGGTCGCATGACCATCTCTGAGCTAGTCACTGAGGCCCTGGGGTGGAGGGCTTGGGTGGGTGAGCTGGGGACACAGCCCTGGCAGGAAGGGAGTAGGGTGGGGGAATTAGTTATGCTATGTAATCTGTGAACTGGGGAGGGGGAGATGTTTTCCAAACCAGAGCTGGGCCTGCTTGCTCCAGGAAATAGGGAGGAGACACTGGGCAGCAGAAGCAGCATGGAGTCTGCCTGGGGGCCTGGGCCCAGCGTGGGAGAGGGAGGGGGTAGCTGGCAACCCCTAGGCTGGGGGGCCATGCCAGGTCTCTCTCCCTCTGCAGTCTATCTCAGGCTTTGCACACAGCTGCTTCCAGTACGCCATCCAGAAGAAGTGGCCACTGTACATGAGCACCAAGAACACCATTCTGAAGGCCTATGATGGACGCTTCAAGGACATCTTCCAGGAGATCTTTGACAAGTAACAGCTGCTTCCACTGCTGCTCCCCCAGACTGCACAGCCTCCTGCACATTGTCCCTATTATAATTGGGGCTCAGGGAGGGATCCCCACCTGGTCAGCCTCCTGCCCTCTCCCACACAGGCCCCCTTTCCTCCCAGGCACTATAAGACTGACTTCGACAAAAACAAGATCTGGTATGAGCACCGGCTCATTGATGACATGGTGGCTCAGGTCCTCAAGTCTTCAGGCGGTTTCGTGTGGGCCTGCAAGAACTATGATGGAGACGTGCAGTCAGACATCCTGGCTCAGGGTGCGCAGGGAGGGCCTTGCTTCTGGTGGGACAGATGGCTATCCTTCTCTGGCTTAGGGGCTTTTCAGATTCTTTTAGTGGAAGACTTCTCTAGCATAGCAGCAGGACATGTCACGCGGCACCTGAGGACAGGAGGGAGGAGCTCCCTGGCATCTGAGTGAGGGAGCACCGCAAACTGGGTTTAGATGGGCATATGGCTGAGGCTGCTCTTAGAGGGAAAGGAGGGCTCAGGAACTCATGGAGGGGCCAGGATGTCAGCCTGGGGTTGTCCTGACCCTGAAGAGCCACATGACTGTGTTTGACTCTAGTAGGAAGGTGGAATCAAACAGGTCTGGGAAATACTTTAAATTATGGGAAGTGCTTCTTGCATAGTAAACCTAATGGATGTAGGAGGGTGTCAGGGAAGATGGCAAAGCCCCAGGCCCCAGAGTGCCTGAAAGACAGACTGGACTGCAACAGAAAGCATGCGTGAGGCTGTTAGAGGACAGCTAGAAGTGGCTTAATTGTGTTGGAAACAGGGCAGGAAAGGTGGTGGGCATGGGAAATACCTCAGGGCAGGAGAGCAAGGAAAAAACTAAGGCTGCAGGAGGTACAGGAGGGAGGGAGAGGGAAGCCCATCAGGTTATGGACACTGAAAGATTTTAGTGGTGACCCTCTCGACGTTCGGGTCTGGGATGGAAGGATTAAAGGCTATAGAGATGAGAGAAAGGCATGGAAATTAACCTTAAGTATATAAGCAATTGGTAACTCTGAAGGTCCAAGTAAAAGGGAGAAACAACAATAATTCTCAAACCATTTTCTTTTTTCTTTCTTTCTTTTTTTTTTTTTTTAGACAGAGTCTCACTTTGTTGCCCTTGGTAGAGTGCTGTGCAACCTCAACTCTTGGGCTTAAGTAATTCTCTTGCCTCAGCCTCCCAAGTAGCTGGGACTACAGGCACCCGCCATAACACCTAGCTATTTTTTTTTTTTTTGCAGTTTTTGGCCGGGGCTGGGTTTGAACCTACCACCTTCAGCATATGGGGCCGGCACTCTACTCCTTTGAGCCACAGGCGCCGTCCCCAGCTATTTTTTTGTTGTAGTTGTCATTGTTGTTTAGCTGGCTTGGGCTGGGTTCAAACCTGCCAGCGTTGGTGCATATGGCTGGTGCCATAACCACTGGTGCTATGGGCGCCAAGCCGACAAACCATTTGCTTATGGAAGTTTATCTACTTTCACTCTGGGGGGCTGAGTCAGGAGATTCCCTTGAGCTCAGGAGATTTAAGACCAGCCCAATCAAGAGTGAGACCCCCGTCTTTTCTAAAAATAGAAAAACTAGCCAAGTGTAGTGGTGGGCGCCCATAGTCCCAGCCTACTTAGGAGGCTGAGCAAGAGGGTCGCTTGAGTTTGAGGTTGCTATGACCTAGGCAGAGGCCATGACATTACACCAAGGGTGACAGAATAAGACTCTGTCTCCAAAAAAAAAAAAATAATAATAATAAAGGGTGGCGCCTGTGGCTCAAGGAGTAGGGTGCTGGCCCTGTATACTGAGGGTTGCAGGTTCAAACCTGGCCCCAGCCAAACTGCAACGAAAAATAGCCAGGCATTGTGGTGGACGCCTGTAGTCCCAGCTACTCGGAAGGCTAAGGCAAGAGAATCACCTAACCCCAAGAGCTGGAGGTTGCTGTGAGTGGTGATAACACGGCACTCTGCCGAGGGCAAGAGAATGAGACTCTGTCTCTAATAATAATAATAATAATAATAATAATAATAATATAAAGGAAGTTGTCTACTTTATCTTTGTGCCTCTGCCATCCTAGTTTTGATGCTGTAGGGTTTCTGAAGTCCCGGAGTTGATGTCTGTGTTTGGAAGTGAACTGCAGAGCCTGAGCCTGGGTTGAAGAAGTGGCAGCAGGGGGGGATAGCCGGGAAGGGCAGCAGCTCTGTTTTTCTGCCTGGATGAGCTCCCAGGTCCTGTGACAGGTTGGGCCTGGGCCAGATGGGGGCTCTGGGAGGCCCTAGGGCTCAGGCCTCAGGCCCAGAGGTGCCTACAGGTGGGACAGAGGCCTGTTCATGTGTTGGAGATGGGCTCCAGGCCCCCTGCTCTGTGCCATCCTTCATTTATAGTGGGGGAGGGCTAGTGGCCCATGTGGTGGGTGGAAAGGGCGGAGGGTCAGCAGCAAGAGGAAGCTTTTCTGCCCTGCAGGCTTTGGCTCTCTTGGCCTAATGACATCTGTGCTGGTCTGTCCTGATGGGAAGACCATTGAGGCCGAGGCTGCTCATGGGACAGTTACTCGCCACTATCGGGAGCACCAGAAGGTGAGTGTGAGGTGTGTGGTGGTGGGAAGCCTCTCTCAAGGGCCTGAGGCTCACTGGCCTGAGGGCTGGGAGGACAACCAGACCAGTGTGGGTTGGGCAGCCTCCTTGCTAGCTGGCTTGGCCCCCAAACATCCCACCTGTCCCCAGGGCCGGCCTACCAGCACCAACCCCATTGCTAGCATCTTTGCCTGGACGCGTGGCCTGGAGCACCGGGGGAAGCTGGATGGGAACCAGGACCTCATCAGGTGAGTGCCAAGGAAAGAGTCCTGAGCCTGGTCATGCTCAGCGGGGCCTCACCTGCCCTGTCCCCACAGGTTTGCCCAGACCCTGGAGAAAGTGTGCGTGGAGACGGTGGAGAGTGGAGCCATGACCAAGGACCTGGCAGGCTGCATCCACGGTCTCAGCAAGTATGTGGCCTAGGGTGGGGTGCAGGGTGGTCTGGAATTCAGGCTGTATGAAAAAGAGCTGGGGACTCTCCCTAGAGTCTCCTCATGAATCAGCTTGGCTTTGCCAGGGGCTTGGGGCAGGGCAGGTCCATAGCCGTTAGGGATGGCTCAGGCCAAGCCTCCAGACCAGGCCTAGTGAGTTGAGCCCTGTTTCTGGCACTGGCCGCTCAGGGTTCCTTTAGTCTCTACCAGTCTCCTCCCAGGAGAGCTTGTTTCCAGGCTCCTGTCACCTGGAAAGGACAGGCCCCAGAGCTGTGGATAACCCTAGACCTGTAACCTGGGCAGCCTGAGGAGGCTGTCCCGATGTCCGGGCATGGCTGTGCCGAGGAAGGGCCCGACTGGTCCCTAAGGTGAGGCCTAGGGCCACCTCTGACGTGTGGGGGGGTTCTCTCCGCAGTGTGAAGCTGAATGAACACTTTCTGAATACCTCGGACTTCCTGGACACCATCAAGGCCAACCTGGACAGTGCCCTGGGCAGGCAGTAGGGGAGGCACCACCTGGCTGCTTCATGGCCAGGCTGGAGCCATGTAGCCTATAGGTCCTCCTGACTCGGTAGAGGTTAGCCTCATGTCCCCCTTCCCTGGAAGCCTTTCTGGGGGACGCTTTTTATAAGCAAGATGTTTTTAAAAGTGTATGTGTGTTTTCCCTCATGGTGATGTGAGGCCTAAATGGTGTGTTTTACCTCAGTCTCCAGTGTGTCTTGCGTACTATAATTTATACTGCCTTGAACACATGATGCCATGTTTAGCTACTAAAAAGCTCTTCACAAAACCGTCTGCTGTTTTTGTCCCTGAAAGGAAGGAGGCAGAGGGTCCCACCAGAGACAGATCAGCGCACCCAGGACTCAGGGGGTACAGGCTTGTGGGTTCCTTGAGATTTGCTAGCATGATCTGGTTTCTAATCCAGTTCTCCATTTTGGGATCATGTCAATTCCCAGTGGATCCTGGTGGATAGAACAGGTCCTCCTAGCATCTTCCTTACTGTCCTGTGTAAACAGGGCCTCTCTTTTGGCTAATGGTCCCCAAACTTACATTCGTTTTTACCACCCTTTGGCAAAACTGTAAAAGTAAAGTTATAAAAAGTTGCCCTTGGGGGTGACACCTGTGGCTCACTTGGTAGGGCGCTGGCCCCATATGCTGAGGGTGGTGGGTTCAAACCTGGCCCCTGCCAAACTGCAACAACAAAAAAATAGCCGGGTGTTGTGGCAGGTGCCTGTGGTCCCAGCTATTCTGGAGGCTGAAGCAAAAGAATCACCTAAGCCGGCTCGGCGCCTGTGGCTCAATCGGCTAAGGTGCCAGCCACATACACCTAAGGTGGCGGGTTCAAATCCCCAGCCCGGGCCCGCCAAACAACAATGATAGCTGCAACCAAAAAAATGGCCGGGCGTTGTGGCGGGCGCCTGTAGTCCCAGCTACTTGGGAGGCAGAGGCAGGAGACTCGCTTGAGCCCAGGAGTTGGAGGTTGCTATGAGCTGTGATGCCATGACACTCTACCCAGGGGGATAGCTTGAGGCTCCATCTCAAAAAAAAAAAAAAAAAAAAAAAGAATCACCTAAGCCCAGGAGTTGGAGGTTGCTGTGAGCTGTGATGTTATAGGACTCTATTGAGGGTGGTCAAGTGAGACTCTTGTCTCTACAAAAAAAAAAAAAGAAAGTTGCCCTTACACTACATACATTCAATTTAAATGACTGTCCCTCTCTCTGGTGCTGAAACATTCCAGGGGAGAGCTGTTGAGTCTCTATGACATCCTTTTTCTGAACACTGGGGGGACTCCCTGGCTCCTTAGGAGGAGCTCTAGCTCCTGCCCCCACCAGCAGCCCCCCCTCTCCATCAGGCTTCCAAGGCTGTGGGAAAAGTGGGGTGCTGCCTCCTCTTGCCTATCACCAGCACATGGCTGGCAGCTGCTCTGATATAGCCTTGGAAGCCTCTGCTGGCACCATGAGCTGGCTCTGTCCTTGGACTCTGCAGGTGGCCATTCCTATGCAGAGGATGGTCTCAGCCTTCCTCAGTGCCCTGGAGAGTGACTCTTGCAGTGTGGGGCCAGTTCCCCAAAAGTTGGGGAAAGAAGCTTTTTCAGTCACCTCACTAAAGAATATTCATTTATTTATAATTATTGCTAAGTAAATTTCTCTTTTAAACAGGAACATAAAAAACACAGTAGGGCTTTGCACAAGTGGAATTTATAAACAGTTGGTTTGTACACACGTCAAAATAAGTTAGAATGGAATTCATCCAGGTGTTTCCAGGTCACTGAGAGGCTGCAGGCCCCTCTTGAGAAGGCTGGGGAGAGTGAGGGAGGACAGGGCCTTGCTGAGACACCCCAGCTCAAACTGTGAGTTGTGCTGTTCCTCTGAGCTTTGCCCAGGTCCAAGGCACGGGCAGGGGGGCGTTCAAGTATGGAGCCTTGCAGAGGGCAGTGCTGATGGCAGGGTGGGGGACGGAAGGGGAGCCCCTGCCCCAGGGGCTAGACCTTCTGCCTTAGTTTCCAGACTGAGGCCACTATGCTGGCAGGGGAGAGGAAGAGGTACAGGGTTCTTTTTGGTACCAGGGAAGAAAGACTTTGTGGGAAGAGGTAGTTTGCAGGGGATGATGCCTTCTGCTCAGCAGGAGAAAATGTCTTGTACAGTGACGGGGTCACTGCCACCTGAGGGTTGTCATGGTGGGCACCTGGGAGGCTGAGGGGCCTTAGAGTCTAGGGAGCCACACGTGGGCCACCTTGTCCACCCCTCAGTCTTGTACACTCAGTCACTCTGAGGCCTGGCTTGGTCCTTCATCTAAGGATACAGCCTTGGGGGTCGCTGTTTCAAATTGGTTCCCCCTTCTCCAGCTGTGTCCCCCTCCTGGTTTTTGGGCTGAAGCTGGTGGCTTCATCTGCACCTTTGGGGATGGGCCTGCCTGCCCTTCTCCCCCAGAGTCTCAGCAGGCAGTGAATGGGAGTCGGGGACCTTGCGTTCCTGAACATGCTGTACCACTGGGCCTGGGAACTGCTGTCCTTGGTGCCAGGGGCCAGAGCTGGTGTGGAGTAGAGGGAGGACAGAGGCCAGCAGGGGAGCCAGCTAGTGGTGGCACAGAGCTAGTCACTCTGGGGGGAGGGGGCAGGCAAGGGTTGAGGGCTACCCAGCCTGCCAAGGGCTCTGGGCCAGGGCAGTGTCTCCATTGAGCCCAATCAAGCTGCTGTAGACGGGGAGGCACATAGCACACGAGAGCTTACATTTGGAAAAAGAAAATGCATCTCCATCAAAAAAGATAATCGGTGACACAGTTGGAAAGGAAAAAATAATAAATTACCTTCAAAATAGCCCCATTTGCTAAACCCCCCCCCCCCATGGTCTTCATCTTTCTTTTAAAATGTGTTGCTCTTTCTTGGGCACCAGCTAACTCAGCTACACCATCCTCAAGATGGGCATTTATTAGTAAGAAGCCATTTCCATCCCCCTCCCCCACAGGTGGTCCCTAGCCTCCCCTGAGGGTAGTGCCTCTTTGTTTCTGCTGGTGCCCTCACCCTGCCCTGCCCCCTTACCCCAGAGGCTCCTCCTGTTTTTGTCAGTGTGTGCCTGTAGCAAGGCAGAGCCCTGCTTTGTGGCGAGGTCCTGATGGAGTGCTACAGCTCAGTGCAAAACTGGATGGCATTTGTGGGAATCGACTTTAGGGACACCTGCTTCCAGACAGGGCTGTAGAACAGGGGCCTTCTAGGGGTTTGGGAGGTGTTAACTAGGGGCTGGGCTCCCTCCCCATCCAGCCAGCCAGGTGGGGCCACAACGCAGGCCAGGCTGAGGACAGCATTGGGGGGCACCAGGAGGTAGAAGGCAGAAGGCCCTGCCTGGCTGTAATGGACAGGGTGGGGAAGGGGCCTGCACCAGTGGGGTGGGCAGTGCTGACCAGCAGGGGAGCTCACACATCCCGAGGCAGGAACTAGTCAAGGAAAAACAAGGTGGGGTTCAAGTGATCTTTTCATCAGTGTCAGCCCCCTGAGCGGCTCTGCTGGGCCTAGAGAGCCTGAGAGCCTGTGCCTTTGTAACTGGTCCCCAGTGGCCCTATCTCTCCCACCCTCATTTGGCAGCAAGCCAAGGAGAGCAGCCCAGGCCTCTGTGTTACCCTTCCCTGGCTAGGACGCCTAAGCCTGGGCCTGGTACACAGGCAGCAGCACAGTCTACATTTGGTCTAAAGGTCCCTAGTGGTGCAAACGGCTGGGGTGGGCGGGCTGGGGCTGGGGCTAGGGCTGGGGCAGTAGCTTGTTTCTCAGTGGCAGGAGGTGCAGCCTGCAGCCGGGGCCCCACCCCCCTCGCTGGGTGGCCCAGCTGTGCTATAGCACGTTGTAGTAGGCCATCTCTTTCATGGCCTGTTCGGTGAGGACATTGGCCTCGGCACTGCTGTCCACACCGGCATAGGTATAGGCGTTTTCCTCAAAGTCCTCCATCTCTTGCTGGCTGTCGAGCTCAGAGGGGTCAGTGCCTGTCAGCTCCATCATGGGATCTGCAAGAGAGGGGTGAGGTTAGCCTGGGTGCTGCCCCATGGGAGGGGCTGGCCACACACACACACACAGGCAGCAGATGACCTCTTTAAAGAAAAGGTTTCCCAGTCATCCCTCCAGAGGACCCCCAGCTGTCCCTCAGCCTTCCCCAGGCTGCCTGAGCCTTAGGCCTCTCAGGTGGGGCCTGGTCCTAAGTTGTAAGCTGCATTGGGAGTGGGGGTGAGGTCAGGTGCTGCCCAAAAGGCCCCTTCCTGCAGCCAGGTCTTGAAGTTTTTTTTTATTTATTGAGACAGTGTCTCACTCAGTTACCCTGGGGTTGGGGTAAGTGCTCTGGCGTCACAGCAATCTCAAACTCTTGGGCTCAAGAGATCCTCTTGCCTCAGCCTCCCTAGTAGCTGGGACTACAGGCACCTGCCACAATGCCCAGATATTTTTAGAGGCAGGTTCTTGCTCTAGCTCAGGTGATCCTCCTCAGCCTCTCAAAGTGCTAGGATTACAGGTGTGAGCCACTACACCTGGCCTTTTGAAGTCTTCTTGGGGTCATGCTTCTACTATCGTTAAGTCACTGTACCCTGCTCATACCTCTACAGTGCTTCTCACAGTCCCCTGGCCACATGGAAGCCTGACATACTACAACATGCCTCTGCACACACTTGAGTTGGTGCCTGCTGCATGCTGGGCACTCACTTCCCAGACATCCCATCTGACCTCACAGCCCTCCAGCAGGCAGAAAGGCTGAGGTTCAGAGAGGCTGATCAGCCTGCCGAAGGTCACCCACCAAGCGCTGCTGTGCTGAACTGCTGTACTGCCCAGACTCATGGTGTTGGCTGGAGCTTTTCCTCCTCATATGTCTGGCCAGCATTCCTTGGCAGTACCCTCTCCCCAGCGATGCCCTTAGGCCTGGCTCTCCAAGGACAACATACACCTAAGGTAGGTCCATGAGGACACATGAGGCAAAAACTCTCAGAAGGCCTCTGGTACTTTTATCAAAATGAAACCTTATTACAAAGCTCTGGGGGCCCTGGGAGGCTGGCGGGCAGGTACTATGGCTGACCCCCAAGGTGCACTCTGTCCCATTTCTGTGTCCATGGAATAGATGTAGTTAACAGCGCCCCTGTCTACCCACACCATGTCTGCATATTGCCCCAGCTGTGACAACCAGATATGTCTCAGTCATGAGCAAATGTTACCTGCAAGGCAAACTCACCCCTAGTTGAGAACAACTGCTCTAAAGTTTGTCCCATCCTTTGCCAATTAGTGGTTCAGAAATAGGAAGGTGACACAACTCTGGCCAGCGAATCACAAGGAAGGGCCGACTAGTAAGTGCTCAGGGTGTTCTCACTGGGTTAAAGCACAAAGGGGACAGGCTCTTGGCTACTGAATGTGAGTAGGGCACACATTGCCCTGACAACCTTGGCAGCTATTTTGTGACCATGAAGAAAAATCACAGCTACTGCTGTAGACAGAGGAAGCCCCACCCAGATGTCATTGGTGAAGGTATTTCTCACTCTGCTCCTTCACTGTTTAAGCCGGTCTGGATGGGCCTCTGCCACTTGTGCCCATAGCGTCCAACATACTGTGCCAAATCTTACGTACTGTGCTGTTTCTTTCTTAAATCCTAATGGCATAGCCTCATGTTATACAGCTAGGTATAAAAGTAAGTGAAATAAAGCACCCTAAGGAAACTTTCACCAGTCTATGGCCTTGTTTGCTTGGCCCCAATGAGTATTTTACATAAGTCATTGGCTCACCTTCCCAGTGAGAGCTGCGTGGTTTACTAGTGTTGCCATCTGAAATGTAAACTACCCTCCTGCACAAAGTCCTATCTTGGGTTCTCTCAGACCAAACACAGTAGGGCTGACTGCCTCCCACACTGACCACCTCTCTGCACTGACCAGCTCCTCCACTGACTGCCTCCTACACCAACCGCCTCCCTGCACTGACTGCCTCCTACACTGACCGCCTCCCTGCATTGAGCATCTCCTCACACTAACTGCCTCCCCACACTGGCTGCCTCCTTGCACTGATAGCTCCTCCACTGACCACCTCCTACATCGACTTCCTGTCCATTGACCACCTCCCCGCACTACACCAACTGCCTCCTTACACTGACCACCTCCTTGCACTGACTGCCTCCTCCACCAACTGCCTCCTCCACTGACCACCTCCCTGTACTGAATGCCTCCTGCACTGACCACCTCCTTCAGTTAACCTAGTTTTCTCTTTTTTATTTTTTTGAGACAGAGTCTCATTCTATCTCTAGGCTAAAGTGTCATGGTGTCATAGCTCCCAGTAACCTCAAACTCTTGGGTTCAAGTGAGCCTCCTGCCTCAGCCTCCTGAGTAGCTGAGACTATAGGCACCTGCCACAACGCCTGACTAGTTTTTCTATGTTTTTAGTAGAGATGGGCTCTTGTGCTTGCTTAGGGTGTCTTGAACTCCTCAGCTCAAGGGATCTACTGGGCTCAGCCTCCCAGAGTCCTGGGATTACAGGTGTTAGCTACCGCACCCAGCCAAGGACCTAATTTTTATGGACTGGACATACACCACATGTACTATCAGTACAACACGTCTAGTTCGCTATGTTGACCACCTCCCTATGCTGACAATTTGTTACAGTCCCTGGGGTGGTCACTTACAGAGGTCCTACCGTGTTCGAGAGGAGCCCCAGCCATCCCAGTGCCAATCACTGCTTCGCTCTGTCACCTGGTACAGGCAGGAAGAAAGCAAGTCTAAGCATGCCTAGTTACTGATCACATATGGAAAAAGCTTGTGCCTTAATGATCCCTGGAAATGAGGTGTACAAAGACAGTCTTTTCTTTTTCCCTCAAGGGGATTTTCTGGTAAGAACTGGAAAACCTGCTAGACAAATTCTAAGAAAGCTGTTAACACTGACAGTCTCTTGATGGCCCTGGTTATTTCTAAAATTGTAAGGTCTTTTTTGGCCCCTCCTGGTGGCTAAGCTATGTGGCAGGTCCATGAGAGCAGCAGTCCTCAAAGTCTACTCCACTTGGAGTCGCCCAAGGTACATACAAAAAAAATCCTGATCCCGGATCACCTTCAAATCTCTGGAGTCCAGACTCAGGCATCAGCATTTCACAAATTCCTCAGGTGACTGCCAAGGTGCAGCCAGTCCTCTGGAGTGGGCATCAAAGGCAGTCCAAGTGAGGTCCTGGGAACTTATTGAGAACGCAAATTCTCAGAGCCCACCACAGGCCTATGGGATCAAAAACTGTGGGGGGGGGGCCCAGTAAGGCCCATAAGCCCTTTAAGAGGTTCTGAGGGCTACTCTAGTTCCATGCTTCTCAAACTTTACAGAGCAACAAATGACCTCAGGATCTTTTTGAAATGAAGATTCTGACTCAGCAGGTCTGGGATGGGGCTGAGAGGCTGCTTTTTTAGCAAGATCCCATGGGTGATGCCCATGATGCTGTCCTACCACATTCTGAGTCTCAGGGCAGCCAACAGGGTCCCCCTCTACCTAAGACAAAAGAACAACTGAGAACTGTGCCAGAGAACCCAGGCCATGTGGTCAGCTACCCAAAGCCACAGGGCTATGGTGGCCATATCCCAGCACCTGGCTAGTCAGCTCACCTGGGTACTACCAAGGCTCGGTCTCAGCTAGCATGTCTCAGGAGCACCAGAAATAGCTCCACATTATTAGTCAGGTGCTGTGGTGGGCGCCTATAGTCCCAGCTACTTGGGAGGTTGAGGCAGGAAGAGTGCCTGAGCCCAGGAGTTTGAGGTGGTTGTTAGCTATGGTGCCATGGCACTTTAGCCTGGGAGACAGAGTGAGACTGTCTCAAAAAAAAAAAAAAAAGACAAAAAACGAAAAATAGTTCCCAACTGGAGAAAGAGCCTTCCTGAAGTGCTATAGGCTCTCTCCCCTTCCCACAGTGGTCTGACATAAGTGCTTTTAATACTGGCCAGTGCTGGCAGGAAAGGCTATTGCTAACATTTGAGGATGTTTTATAGCAAGCAGCCTCTGAAACCTCTGCCAACTGCTGAGGTATATAGGATCCTGTCTGGAAATTTCTCCCAGATATCTTAGTGACAGGACCATCTGGCCCTCTCCTGAGTATGTGGGCTACTTTCTCTCTGGCAGGCACTCTGAGGAACATGACTGACTGTACTCCACTCTTTGCCTTGGTGGCTGGGGAGCTCAGCACTGTCCTCTGCATGTCCATCTGACCTCCCACGGTGTATGTGGAATAGTGATCTCACTGGGTTCTTCCTTATTTTTCCAGCTGCCATTTTTTCCCTTTTGATACTTTCCCCCATACACTTATTTTAAATGTTATCTCATGGTAATAAGATAAAGGGTCTGTCACCTCCTATATATTGTGATCTCACATGAGTTACCTACTTCCCATCCTTCAGTTTCTGCACCTATAAAATGGGGATAGTAACAGAGCTAACCTTGCTTTGAGGATCACATGAGTTAATAAAGGCCTGGCACACAGCACTCCATACATCTTAGTTGCGATTTTTATTATTGTATGTGAGCCCACTGAAGTCCTCTGAAGACACAACCAGCCCATCATCATTGCCATGATGGCCTTCCAGGGCCACCCCTCTCCAGGTCCGGGCCCATCCCAGCATGTCCCCAGCCTTGGCCATCCTCCCCACTCCCTTAACCAGACAGACAACTCCTGAGGGTGCCGTGTTGGTAACAGTCCTTCTCTGTCCATTGCACGTGGCCCACCCACCTTGGCTGTCCAGGCCGATGTCCATGACGCCATGCTTGACTTTCATGTGCCGGCTCAGGTTGCCCTTGAGGTTGAACTTGCTGGAGCAGTAGGGGCACTTGAAGGGCTTGCTGCCTGCGTGCAGGTGCATGTGGCCCAGCAGGTTGTACATGCGGTTGAAGGACTTCCCGCACACCTGAACACAGTGGCTGTGGTCAGCCTGTGCAAGGCCCACCTTCCCCAACCCCCAGCTACTCCCACCTCCATGTTCTCACTATGGACAGTACTCCCCTTATCCTTCTTAAGAAGCAGAGAAACAAGCCACCCTACTGGCCACTGCTCCCCTCTCTGAGCTAGACTGACCAGAGGCTCTGAAGCCCAGGCCCTGCCCTTTTTCTATGGCTGCTCCATGACCTTCACCCCCTCCCAGTTTTCAAGAAACATGTCCACAGCTTTTAGGACCTGAACCCCCACCTGCCTACCCAGAACCCCAAAGCCAGGCTAAGTTTCCCCAGCCAGGGCTCCCCTCGCCTGCACCAGCCAGGCTGCCCGTGCAGAGGCCCAGCCTGGGGCTGCCAGCCGGGTACCTTGCACTTGAATGGCTTCACGGGCGAGTGCACGATCATGTGGGTCTTGAGGGTCTGCTTCTGCACGAAGGTCTTGAAGCAGATGTGGCACTGGTAGGGCCGGACACTGGTGTGGATCAGCATGTGCCGCTTCATGTTGGCCTGCAGGGTGAACTCCCGTCCACACACCTCACACTTGAACTCCTTCACACCCTGTGTGTAGAGGGGGTGATGATCAGGGCCACAGAGGAGACATAGCCCCCAAGGTGTCCCTTGGTGGGGGTGGGGTGGGGTTGCCTCACATAGGCATAGCTTCTGGGAAATGTCCCTTTCTGGGGACATTATGAACAGGGACCACCTGTTTAAAATCACTGGAAGAATGTCAGGCAGAGCCCTCACTCCAAGAAAGTCTCCCAGGAATAGGCAGAAAGAGGCCATGCCTCACTGTTGCTACCACACACATGCTGTCTTCCACTCCAGGGTAGGCATGTACCTAGGTCTGCTTCAGCACCCCGAGGCCAATGTGTGCTAATCCATTCATTCAGCAACCATTTACCCAGCACTACTATAAGCCGGCACCATGCCTAGTCACCAGGGCCAGTGGTCAAGGAGATGTAGTCTTTGGTGTCTTGTGGGCTGTCTCATTAGATTGAGGACAAGTGTGTTATGTTGATCCTCGCTCAGTGCTATCTCCTGGGTGCTTTCTGGTTCACAAAACCCTTTGAGAATGTAACTTAAAGCTATGGACACTCCAGGAAAAATGACAATCAGGTCTGTGTAGAATTTTAAAGGTTCTCAAACTCTTGGAGTTCATCCGCTGAATGCCAAGAGATCATTTTCCAAACCTCCCTGGTGATGAGAGCCACCTGTAGCTCTGGTCCCACACAGAGCCCTCAAGCCCTCTTCCTAAGGGTCTAATCCAGCAGGGCTAAGAGGGGTTCAGGGATATTTAGCCTCAATAGAGCCCCCAGGGGATTCTAATCTCTAATGGATTTTGTGATACTCGGGTCCAAGAGACAGTCTCCAGGGGAAAACCCTTTGGTCTGGACTGTAAACATGCTCCCAGAGCAGGGTAGGGTGCTGTGTACAGACGGGTCCAATTTACTGTCTACGGAGTTAGGATCGCAGGTGAGAGCTGTTTTCTCTTTGCAGAGTAAGTAATTTAGTAGGAACCCAATGAGACAGCTATGGTTATGGCTGCTGCCTCAATTGCTTGTTTGGAAAAATTTTTTTGGTTTTTTTTTGAGACAGAGTCTCAAGCTGTTGCCCCCAGGTAGAGTGCCATGGTGTCATAGCTCACAGTAACCTCAGACTCTTGGGCTTACAGGATTCTCTTGCCTCAGCATCCCAAGTAGCTGGGATTGAAGGTGCCCACTCACAACACCTGGCTATTTTTTGGTTGTAGTTGTCATTGTTATTTGGTGGCCTGGGATGGATTCGGACCTGCCAGCTCCAGTGTATGTGGCTGGCACCCTAACTGCTTGAGCTACAGGCACTGAGCCAAAAAGTTGTTTTTCTTTTTTGAGACAGAGTCTCAAGCTGTCCCTGGGTAGAGTGCCATGGCATCATAGCTCATAGCAACCTCCAACTTGGGCTCAAGTGATCCTCTTGGCTCACTTTTTTCTAATTTTATTTAGTAGAGACAGGGTCTTGCTTTTGCTCAGGCTGGTCTCCCACTCCTGAGCTCAAGCAATCTATCTGCCTCAGCCTCTCATAGTGCTAGGATCACAGACATGAGCCACCATGCCCAGCTACAAGTTTTTAATTAATTAATTAACTTAGTTTTAGAAAAAGGGTCTCGCTCTGTCATCACCCAGGCTGGAGTACAGTACAACCTTGAGTTCCTGGGCTCCAGTAATGCTCCTGCCTCAGCCTCCCAAGTAGCTAGGACTACAGACGTGTCTATACCTGGCTAATTTATTTTTATTTAGTTTTGGTAGAGTTGGTAGTAGCTGCCTAAGATGTCATGTTAAGAAGGATTCTGGGCTTGGCACCTGTAGCTCAAGCAGCTAAGGCACTAGCCACATACACTAGAGCTGGCGGGTTCGAATCCAGCTTGAGCCTGCCAAACAACAATGACAACTACAACCAAAAAAAAAAAAAAACCAAAAAAGAAAGAAATAAATAATAGCTGGGCATTGTAGTGGGTGCCTGTAGTCTCAGCCACTTGGGAGGCTGAGGCAAGAGAATGGCTTAAGCCCAGGAGTTGGAGGTTGCTGTGAACTGTGATGCCACAGCTCTCTACCCAGGGCGACAGCTTAAGCTGTCTAAAAAAAAAGAAGGATTCTGAAACTGAATCTGGGCTTGGCAGTAAAACCATATGATTTATTGTTAATGTCTGCCAAGGATAAGGCAGAGTGGAGGATGATAGCATGTCACATAGAAATATATATATAGCATATATTTCCCAGGCTGGTCTCAAACTCCTAGTCTCAAGTGACCTTCCTGCATTGGCCTTCTAGTGCCGAGATACCTGACCAGTGTTAAAATTTAATACCTCCTGTGCTCTATTTCTCTTAGCTGAGGGCTGTGTCTTGCCTTTGTACTCATTTACCATGTTGTAGATGGGTGTGACCACCAGGGGGAGGAGTCTGCTCACGTGTTAAGTGCATCAGGTGCGCACTGCACAAACAGGCTCATGATCAGCATGTTTTCAGCTTTATTAGCCTTTGATTTTTGCTTTTAGCTTTCCTATGCAGTATTATTTATCTTTTAACACCCTGTGGAATTGTGAGGATTTTTTAGTTTGATAGTAAAGGAGAAAGATGGCAAATATATATATTTTATATAGCATACATGCTATCACCCTCCACTCTCATCCTTGGCAGACATTAACAATCAATCATATGGTTTTACTGCTGAGTCCAGATTCAGTTTCAGAATCTTTTTTTTTTTTTGAGACAGAGCCTCAAGCTGTCCCCCTGGGTAGAGTGCCATGGCTTCACTGCTCACAGCAACCTCCAATTCCTGGGCTCAAGCGAGTCTCCTGCCTCCGCCTCCCAAGTAGCTGGGACCACAGACGCTGGCCACAATGCCTGGCTATT
>CAUYQV010190581.1:0-15336 GCA_963574575.1 Galagoides demidoff | reverse complement strand
TGCTGGGCTTAAAATAAATGAAAGAGGGGCAATATCTAGGGTGATCAGATGTCCCACTTTTGGCGGGACAGTCCCGCTTTTTAACAATTTGTCCCGTGTCCCACAGCGTTTTAAAAAAGTCCTGATTTTTGGAAAGAATGCATGAATGGGCAGGAGAACAGAAAGGGAATATACGGTTTTAGGCTGCCATGTGGCTATTTCGCCAGAATATGAGTTTTATATTATTTTTGTTAATTTTATAATGTTAAACTGTAATAATAACAAATAATTGTTGAGAAGTGATTATTGAGAACTGCTTATCTAAGTTTGCATTGTTGTCAGGCCCTGCCCTGCCCCGCCCGCACACCCCCCATGTTGTCCCACTTTACAAATGTTAAAATCTGGTTACCTTAGCACTATCAGAAACAGGAAAACTACTTCTGGCCAATTAATCTATGTGAGTAGCAGGGAAGATCATGAGAAATGTTCAGAGTCTAGTTGGTTTTTTTTTTTTTTTTTTAAGTGGAGACAGGATGATTCTAAGACATTACGGAGATTTATCATTCTCAGAAGATACAAGAATGCAAGAGTTTTATGGACGAAGATCAGGAGATGAGTTTTGAGCATGTACAGTTTTAGTTTTATTTATTTACTTTTATTTTTTGTGGAGATGGGGTCTCACTATGCTGCCCAGACTGGTTTTGAACCTGGCTTCAAGCAATCTTCTTGCCTTGGCTTCCCAGGGCATATCAAATTTTAGAGACCAGTTAGGCATTCTGTGGAAATATTGAGTAGCAATTATAGGTGAGGGTTATTAACATGACCTTAATATTGCCCTCCAAAATGTGAATGGCTCTCATCTAATCAGGCAAGGCTTGATTTTAACAAACAAACTGACCCTCCCCTGGATAAAAGAGAATTCTTCTTACCTAATTGCCTTTGAACTGGGATAACAGTTTTTTTCCTACCTTTGAACTTGAGCCTAATGGCCTTCAGACAGGAACTCTGCCATCCACTCTCTTGATTTCCATATCTTTACATTCAGATAGAAACTAATTCCTTGGCTGTCCTGAATCTCTAGCTTTCTGATTCTCCCTGTAGATCTTGGAACTCGCCTGCCTAAAAATCATGTGAGCCCATTCTTATAATAAATATCTATTGCTATCTCTCCTGAGAAAAACATATGTATATATGCATATATACATATGAATATATTCTGTTAGTTCTGTTTCCTTGGAGAACCCTAAAAGAGCCCTAAGATAAGCACCAGGGACGTACAGATAACTAAAGCACAGTGGCTTCCTTGATAAGTTCCTGCTCAATGGATTTATTGGAAGGTATTTGTCACTAAGTGGATAATTACAATTGTTAGTTACCATTTCGTTAAGCATGCTAATTGGCTGTGGATATGAAGGCCATACAAATATTTAATATGTGGGAAGAATTAACATTGTGACTCTTAGCAGATAAATAATATACTTCTTCAAGTATCTAAATATTGCTGAGTAAGAACTTGAAGAAAGATCATCCAAAAATTGCAAAAGAGGGCCTTACAGATTAAATATCAGTAAACTGATGAGAATGAGTGAAGACATTCAGCTCAATACAGATACAATAAGACTTAGCTAAACAAAGTGAGAAGATACCAGTTTCTTAAAAGCACTATAACAATAGCAGCAAAATATTCTGTCCCCAAACTCTACTTACTAGAATATTGAATTCTATTAATCTCAATAACGCTGATTGTTAGAAAACATTACCTGAGAAGATTAAGAATCCTAAATATTCTGATCTGCAATTTTGAAAGAGTAAAATAATTTACTCCCTAGGAGTTTGTGAGTTTCCCTGAAAGCTACTATAGAAATGCAAAGTATTTTTCAATGATGGTGTAATTAATTCTTATACAGTTTATCTACGTTTTCCAACTGAATGGCCTTCCTTTCAATTGTGTCTTCTCTCTTCTTTGTCCTGATGAGAAATTATGTAAAGGGACATTTCACTTGCTTCTATAAAAACAATTATGAAAAAAATTATTTGCAAATAGTAGGAAATACTAAGTTTGTGTTTCATTCAATTCAACATTTGGTAGCATCTCCCAGCTGACATTCTATGCAATGAATTAAAAAAAAAAAAAAAAGCAAATACCATAGTAAAGAGGAACAGCTGTTTCTTCCAACATGATAAGTTTTATAAATCCCTTCTTGTGAATAAAATGTAATCATCCCCTTTATTTCCAAAGGTAGAGGAGATGAGTTCCAAATAATGACAATCAGCAACAAAGGTGACTAACAGTCTCCTGCAAGCAGTGGGAATATGTATATGACCCAAATTTCCAATTCTCAATTCTCCTTGAGAAGAGAATAGGGGGAAGTTGGTTACAATAACCATAATATCCTTTCAAATGAGGATCTCAGATTTTGGAAAGTTCCTCCTTAGGATGTCAGAACTGAAGAATAGGTTCAGATTGTTAAAGCTATTTGCAATTGATATTGCAAGTAAGTTTTAACAATAGAGAAATCAGTTTGTGTCAAAGCAACTTAAGCCATTAGTGAGTATCATTTTCTCCATCTGTCAAACAAATAGCAATGAACTTCTTTTGAACAGCTGTTCAAATTAGCATGCGCTCGCAGGCCTGAGGCCTAAATATGTAATTGGGCTGACCCTAATAATAATTGTGCCTTACCAAGCGAGTGTTCATGAAAATACATCCTGTCACTGCTTCTGGCCTTCTTTTGAATACTTATGCCATTTTTCTTCTTTTGAAATGTGTGTGATGATATTCTCATTCTTTTCTTCAGGCACTTTCTCCTTTCTTTATTTCAACTTTAACTTAAACCCTAAGCCTATTGTCGGAAAGTCCTATTCGTAATAACCTAACCATGTGTTAGATTTTTTTAAAAATTTCATTGGCCTGTAATAGAAGCAAACTCAAGTTGCCTAAAGCAAAAATTGGTATCTGGCCTCCTTGAAATATTTCCTCAAGACCCACACTCTCTATTTTTGACCTTTATGCAGAGCCATCTTGAAGGCCAGAGTCAAAGAAAAGCCTATAATATCTGCCCCAAACTACCCATTTACTCTCTTCCCTCAGGAGTCATTCTAGCTTTGGGGTATAGAACTCTCTTTCTCCACACCCAGACAATATATGAAGACAATAAATCTAAAAGCAGAAAAAAAAAATGAACCATAACAATGATGACAGAGAAAGAGAGGCAAGGTAGAGAGTGAAGAAGTGTTTAGGAGTTGTTGTCTGAAGGCCATCAGGCTCCAGCCCTGGGCTTGAGCTGATGTTTCAGTTCCAGTCCAAAGACAGGAAAAAATAAATATAAATAAAAACTACTATCCCAGTCAAAGGCAGTCAGATAGGAAGAATTTCCTTTTATTCAGGCGAGGGTCCATTTGTTTGTTATATTCAAGCCTTCAAGTATTTGCACGAGGTCCGTCTACATTTTGGAGGTCTATCTGCTTTACTCAGTCTACTAATTTTAATATTAATCTCAAAAAAGAAAAGTTAATCTCATTCAGAAATGCCTTCACAGAAACTCCCAGAATAATGTTTGACTAAATATCTGGGCACCACATTGCCCAGTCAAATTGACACATCAAATTCACTATTGTAAATTCACCACCTGTTAACTTTTCACCCATACACACCTCACATACTTAACCTTCAAAGCAAGACAATTAAGTGGGACAAGATTCAATCTTATTTATCCTGTATACAACTGGAAGACAGTAACTCCTTCATTAAGGGATCTGGATCTGGGGTCTGTAAACTGGCTTAAGGTAATTGATTAAAGGGCTATGAATTTCTGCTTTATGATTCAGACTTAATTTTTGTCTGATAGAACTTTTCTACTTAAACTGGCTCAAGATTAGCAATTTATTAAAGGGATATGACTATCTACTTTATGATTCAAACTTATTTTTTATCTAATAGAACTTTTCTACTTATATAGATCAAGTAAAGAATTAAGTAGACTTCCTAGTTATTTCACTTTTAGGAACACCATGATAAAAAAGCCAATGCCATAGACCTGCATGAATTAGATTCTACTATGCATTACAGTGATCACATCCACATCACCTTTGGCATTTGAGTGCTACCACTTGTTTCCTGCTACCCTGGGATCTAATTACTCTCACTGCATTTAGGTTTCCCAATTCAGTGTTCATAATTCCTAGTACAAGGTCTGCCCTACAGAGAAGAACAATCACAGAACTCTCATAGAGAATACTGGGACTCCCCTCTCAAATTTATTTTTCACAGGCATGGTGAAAGATAGGTCTTCTGGCCCATTCAAAGGTGGGTGAGTAAGTCTTTAATGATAAATCCACTCTAGTGTTCCAATCACCTCAAGCCTTTGAATCCCTTCCTCTACATTAAAACCAAGGCATGCCTGGCGCTTCACTTTGAGCTGCCATTTGGTCTGTTTTTAGCTAACCAAACAAATCAACTTCTAGAGCCCTTTCTAATTCCCTGTGATGTAGTATTAAATGCAGAATTTTTGCTTAGTGAACCCACAGCTACAAATTATGATTTTTCCAACTTTACATTTCTTTTATCATCATCGCACACCCATAATATCAATCCCACATATGCTCATATTTCAGTCTGTATAAATTAGAAAATTCAGGTAGTTTAGGGGAGGAGGGTGTGAAGCAAATCTTCTCATCTATCACATGTGGTACCTTACCATTAGGGACCTACCAGAACTTGAGTCTAGAATTAAAGAGAGGTGGTGGAGATAGGTCCTGAGGAGAATTATTACTGTCTTGCAGCAACTGTCTCAGGGTAGGAAACTAGAGTTTCCTCAGGCAATTCATGTTTTAATCCTCTTAGATTGGAACGGAGATGCCTCTTCCACTGGGGATGGAAAGGCTGCTTCCACTGGCAAAGAATATTCATCAGAGTTTAGGGCTCCCTAGCTTCATCACATGTTCCTATTCCAACTTTTAGGATCCTATTCCCAATTAATGCCCTCTCTTTATCAATAGATACACTGAGGGGAGGGGGCTAGAAGTTCAACTTTCATCATATTTCAGGCAGCCATAGAGTGAGATTCTGGGTTTGATATTTACCAGTCTCAACCCCAGAGCTATGGGAAATAAAGATCTTGTTTTGGGCACACATAAAAGTTTTCAGTTCATTTATGTGGTGCTTGATCTGGGCATTTGAATCCCTGACCCTAACACACAGTTTTTCTTACAAGAAATGCATAGAATCTTGAAGTTCCACAAATAATATAGTAAGAAGTTGACTTAGTTTAGATAAGAGGCAGACTCTGAGACAAGGTAGGGAGTATGAAATTAGCTTATTTGGGAAGCTATCTCAAAAAACATGAGACTAAAAATAGAGAAGAAAAATGGAAGAATGGGGTAGATAATGAAGAATAATACATTTTTCAAGAAATTCACAACTATAGGCAATTAGACCTAAATCCAACTTGTGAGCCCTGGGATGTGGTATAGAATCTATACCTCAGAGTTATCCCACCTAAATAATGTTTATATACTGATTCCTGCTAGTCATCAGCTAGCTGATACTAATTTCATTGACCTCTGGGGTTGTGTACATCAATAAAGCAGAACCTGGTGACCACGAAACACCCTCAGGAGAAGACATTCAAGTGATGGCATTTGGAGGTTGAGTTAGTGTGCACTGCAGTCACCAAAGCTGGTGGGAAATGAGCATGGCACCATGAGCCTGCTACAGACAATGCGTTGCACTGCTTGGATCTACACATGCCCCATGTGAGGTTGATTCTATTCTGTGACCAATTCTTTAAAGTGGCGATAGCTATAATTTCTAAGAAGAAAGCACTGTAATAGAAGAATGGATGAACTATAGTCCCATTAGAGTTGGTTCTGAGGTTTTATTAACATTTATTATTCCTCTTCTCTTTTGCTCATTGTAGGTTTCCTGCACCCTTAGCCAGCTCATTTGCTGGTCTAGGTTACTTGCTCAATAAGGTAACACAGATTTTGTTCTGAATGGATCTGAGTCTCTGCATATGTACACTCAACAGGCTGTGTTTACTTCAGTTTCTGTTAGTGGTTGTCAATCAAGAGATAGCCAAGTAAATCTACATTCAAGTTATGTTCCTTCATCCTATCACTATGAGACCTCAATCCTAATATCACCTTGTAATGAAGGTTAATTCCTCCAGTTTATATAGTAACTCCAATATTTTCCTGCTAATATACAGGACCAAAGAGTATGAAGTGACCAGGCAGGAGGTGTAGTGTGAGGTCTATTGAACTCTTACTCTGGCCCTGGTAGACTGTCACTCAAGGAATCACAGCCTCTATTTCAGTGAGTCTAAGGCATTGAGAAGAAGCACAAATTGTTCAAGAGGGACCCTGACAGTGAGAGTGAGAGGGGTCACTTGTATTTCCAAACCTTGAGATCTAAATTCCTATAGTGTACACAGCAGCACATAATAGCTGTTGGTTCAAAGCAGATACCATGTTTTGAAGGACATCACTCCAACTTGAAAAAAGTGTTGCATAGAAGTACACAGATGTGCATTTCATAGCTTTCTACAATTTTCTCTCAAGCTGGAAGCTCAGGGTGCCATAGAATATGGTGAGAATAGTGAATGCCAAGATTATATGCCCACAGCTGTGCTTTGTTTGCTATAAAGTGGATCAGTTGTTTATGGAGATACTATGTTCAATCCCATGATTTGAGGTGCTAAAGATAGGAATGGAGAACTTATCTCCAAAGTATGCATCAATTTTAGTCAGAAAGACTTGGTTTCCAGCTCCATTTTGGAGGGTGTTTCTTTGTAATCAACTTGAAACAAATGGCTATTTGGTCTCTTTGTAGTAGATGGTATAATATTATAAGCTCAGCGTCAGTCAGCTCCATCAGTCTCCATGAGAAACACAAGCATTACTTCTAGCCTCCCCAAAATAACTATTTGATTCATAAACTTGCTGGGCAATTACTGGGTTGATGGACTGGTTTATGCCTGGCCAACTGGATATTCAATATCTTGCTCAAGGTGCATCCTCTGGTAGGTATTTATGTGAGATACACAGCTTCAGTTTGGGCCCATTTCCACAAGATCATCCACATGCTTCTCCCCCACATTTCTAGGCTCCTGCCTAACCACTTAATCACTGCCAGGCATCTGTGCATAGGCTCACTTCTGTCTACTTTTCCCTTTACATTTAACTGATGCTCAAATGGGAGACATCCCTCACCAGTGTCCTTTTGCCCTACCTCGGATTCAGGCTGCAGCATAGCAGCAGTCCACGTTCAATCCATACCAATTACTATGATGGTAAGACTATGAATGAAGCCTGAAGTTTTCCCTTCTCCATCACATTTAAGTGGTCTATGAGAAAAGAAGAAACAAAGAGGCAGAGACAATATTTATAAAAATAACAACTGAAAAAACTCCCCCAAATTAGTAGAAAACAGCTATCTACAAATCCAAGAAGCTCACAAAGCCCTAGCAGGAAAATATAAAGAAAATCATATCTAGGCACATTATGATCAGTCTGCTGAAAGTGAAAATAAAGAAAAAATCCTTAAGGGTGAGGAGCAGAAGCTGTACATTACATACAGAGGAACAACCATTATAATGGTATCTGACTTACCACCAGAAACAATGAAGGCCTGAAAACAGTAAAGAGATACCTTTAAAATACTTGAAGGAATGTTGTGATGCATTAAAGGTGGCCACATATTCTTTTTTCCAACATATTCATATTCCCCCCAAGGAAGAGGGAATTTATTTCAATTACCTTGAATCTGTGCTGGGTCTGTCCTTGCTTAATCAACTGAATATGGCAGATGCGACACTGTACCAGTTCTAGACACAGGCTTTATAAGGATTGGCAGTTTCTGCTTCCTCTTTCCCACATTTTCTCCCTTTCAGAAACCAGCTGCCATGCCATGAGAAGCCCAAGCTGATAGAGATATCATCTGTTGGCACTTTAGTCAACAGCCCCAGCTGAGCTCTCAGCCAGGAGCCAGCATCAACGGCCAGCCACGTGAATGAATTATCTCAGACTTTTCAATCCATCTGAGCATCCACTTTAGAGCAGTTCTGGCTGGCTTCACATAAAACAGAACCACCCAGATGATCCCAGTCAACCCGTGAGATAAACTATTCATATAATATATATGGAATAAACTATATACCTATGTATATGTATACATTTGTTTTAGGATTCTTTGCTATGCAATGTTAAATAAAAAAACATATCTGGATTTAATAAGGAAAACTTTTATTCAAAAGGAATATGGCAAGAAGGGAAAAGAGACTACTAAAATGGGGAGAATAATTTTACTATAAGATCCGTAGACATCTCAAGAGTTAGTATAAAAGTAGTTTTTCTGTTACAGAGAGGAGCAAATAAGATGAGAAAGAATCAGTGAGATGAAAGAGTAGTTTCATCAGATAGCAGGTTGGGAATGTTTTACCCTGAGGCTGTCCTTTTTTTTGGAAGAAATTTTAAGAAGGGACTGTATGGTGGCACAGACTGAGGGTGAACCAAAGTTCAGGCACCTGGGGAAAGGAGAGAATCATGCCCAGTTTGGTTAATTAAGCATTTTATTCTGAATAGCATGCAGTGCAGTTACTCATTTGTGAAGCAAAGAACAATTGGATGATTTGCATCTGGTCTTCTTGACATAGGTAAGGAGTGAGGAGGGGATCCATGAGTCTTATCTGGGTTATATGGGGAAGGGTCACTATTTCCAAAAGGCTGAGGGAGAGTTCTTTAACTGCTGATTTTCAAAAGATGTTTTTTTAGCATCATCATTTAATTACAGTAATTGCCAACCCAGAATTCTATGTTCAATAAAAATGTCCTTCAAAAATGAGAAAGTGAAATATAGACATTTTAAGAAAAAAAGTTGTGAGAATTTATTGCATTAGGCCTCCAGTATAAGAAATATTAAGAGAAAGGCTAAGTAGAAGTGATACCAGGTGGAAACTCTAATCTATAGGAAGGAATGGAGGACTCAGAAAATGGTAAATTAAAATTTGTGCCAAGTAAAAGAAAGTTATAGGGTAGGAATTGTCTAAAATAGGAAAGTTAATTAGCTAGATTGTGGTGATCATTTCACAATGTACACATATATAAAACTATATATATATATATATATCTTATAAATATATGCAGTATTTATTTGATAAATATACCTCAGTAAATCTGGACAAGATAAAAATTCTGGGATGTAGGGAAGTGTCTGTGGCTCAGTGGGTAGGGTGCCAGCCCCATATACCAAGGGTGGCAGGTTTAAACCCATCCCCAGTCAAATTGCAACAGAAAAATAGCTGGGCATTGTGGCGGGCACCTATAGTACCAGCTACCTGGGAGCTGAGACAAGAGAATCACCTAAACCCAGGAGCTGGAGGTTGCTGTGAGCTGTGTGATGCCATGGCACTCTGCCAAGGGTGATAAAGTGAAACTCTGTCTCTACAAAAAAAAAAAAAGAAGGAAAGAAAAGAAAAGAAAAAAATTCTGAGATGTAAATGTAAGCATACTTTGGTATGTTGGTTACATAGGTATATAACATCTCTCAAGATGTTCTGTATTGGGCTGGTAATATTTGTGCATTTTATAAGTAGATTTTAGCTGAATTTTAATAATTTAAAAATAACATTGAACTTCTATTCATATATAAAAATTACTTGATAAAAAAATACTTGATAAATATAATAAAAAGATCAAATATAGAGTTTTTAGAAAGTATTTTCAAGATCTCAGGGTAGGAGGATTTATTAATCAAGATGCAAAAAGCAGTAACCACAAAAGTAGAACTGAAAAATTTGTCTTCCTTAAAGAACTTTCACTTGAGACATTGTAAGGTGGACAAAAGCCATAGAGTATCTAGTTCAAATGAAAAATTACTAGTAAACCAATATTAAGACAGTATGGTACTGGTATAAAAGTAGAGACATAGACCAGTGGAACAGAATAGAGAACCCATAAAGAAAACCATCTGCCTACAACCAACTGATTATTGTCAAAGAAGACAATGGTATACCCTGGGGAAAGGAAGCCCTAATCAATAAATGGTGCTGGGTAAATTCAAAAAGCCACATGGAGAAACATGAAACAGGACCCCCATCTTTTGCCATACACAAAAATGAATTAAAGATAGATAAAAGACGTAACCATAAGGCATAAAACAATAAAAATTATAGAATTCTGGAAGAAAACATGTGAAAAACTCTTCTAGGCATTAGCCTAGGCAAAAAAAAAATTATGACTAAAATCCCAAAGTCAGGCAGTGCCTGTGGCTCAAAGGAGTAGGGCACTGGCTCCATATGCTGAAGGTGGCAGGTTCAAACCCAGCCCCAGCCAAAAACTGCAAAAAAAAAAAAAAAAAAAATCCCAAAGGCAAATCTAGCAACAACAAATAAATAATCAGGCCTTAATTAAATTAAAAATCTTCTGCACAGAAAAGGGAATAATCAACAGAGCAAATAGACAACCTACAAAATGGGAGAAAATATTCACAAACTATATATCAAACAAATGTCTAATGTCCAGAATCTACAAAAAACTCAAATGGACTAGCAAGAGAAAAACAAGAACCAACTTCATCCAAAAAGTTAGCAAAAGACGTCAATAGATTTTTTAAAAGAAGATAGACAAATGTTCAACAAACATGAAAAAAAATGTTCAACATTACCACTAATCATAAAAGGAATAAAAATTTAAACCACAATAAGATACCACCTTATACCTATCAGAATGGCCATTATTAAAAAGTAAAAAAAAAAACAGTAGATGTTGGTGAGTGGGAGGGACAAGATGGCAGCCTAGGTCTTGGGATGACTGAGGAAGTTGTGAAGTGGGAAGGGCTACTGGAGGAACTGTATGTGCTTCACTCAATGGTGCAGTCCAAGCATCCTCAAACTATGGTCTATGGGCCACATGTGGCCCACGTAGGACATTTATCTGGCCCACGGGGTGTTTTTGCTGCCACTGCCTGTCCTGCTTAGCAGCCAACTCATCCCAGGGCACACAGTCCAGCCCTCCAACAGTCTGAGGGACAGTGAACTGGCCCCCTGTTTAAAAAGTTTGAAGACCCCTGATGCAGTCTGTGCTGCACAAGGAGCTTGACAAGCAAGCTACAGAGCTGTTCCTTGGTCAGCTTTTCTCCCTTTTCAACAAGAACCATCCTGAAAAGACTACTTTTGTGTGTATCCGTTCTGGAGAGCCTGCTTGCTGTGAAATCAATTCACATGGCCTAGAACATCAGGGTTGACCTGCAGAGGGGATTAACTCACACTGATGATTCTGTAAACATGCTCACTCTTTCCTAGCTTGGAAGAATTGCTGAAAATTCTGATGCTGTTACTGTGATTCCAAAGAATGCTGAATTGCTAAAATAAATTGTTTATTGCATTAGTGGAGAGAATCTATCTATAGCTAAAGTGGCCATCAGATCCCTATCAACAATATCACTAACCTAGGCTGTACTGGAAGATTGATCTGAAAGCAATCTGCTGGATGATTTGCAAAGTGCAATGAAACAAATGATATTGTTCAATACAGGGTACATGAGCTAATTGTGGAGATTCTTCGGTGTCATCAGAATCTTTAAAGTATTATACCATAAGTGAGTTTGCAATCCAGCTCCTAAGGGAATTGACTGGTGAGGATGGACTACGCAGAGCCAGCTGTATAGAAGTGACATCACTGGCATGTACTCATCCTAGAGGAGCATGGAGCGCTTTGTTTAAGAAGAAGTTATTGATCTAATAAAATTGTTGGGGCAGGCAGATTCAGACCTCTTCTCTAGCTCCTATTTGCCAGGTTTTGTGAAGTTTTTAGAACTCTGGCCGTCATGGAGAGTCCTCCACAGACTTATGAACATTATCCTTTCTTTGTGGAAAAACTCTTTGAAATGACAGAAAGTCAGGACCCCACCATGATTGGTGTAGCAGTAGACACAGTTGGAATCCTAGGATCCAATGTTGAAGGAAAACAGGTTTTACGGAAAACAGGACCTCGCTGTGAACACTTGCTCACAAGAATAGGACATCAAGCAGACACCGCCTCCACAGAGCTGAAAATTAGATGTTCAGATGTAACATCGTCTCTTCTGTACTTACCACCTGAGCAGCAAACTGATGGCCTACTGAGGATGATAGAATCCTTATTTTCTTCTTTATCTCAGGACCCACTGGAGTTCTTCTGTGGCATCAGAAATCAACCCTTCTCTGAACCACACTACGCTGCCTTAAAAATGTTGTCAGCCATGCAAAACAACCCTGGGCTCAAAACTTATGTTTAATAATCCAGGTTTAGTAGAAGATGTGGTGGACTAATCTGTGGAACATGACAAAGCTTCAAAGGATGCCACATATGAACTGGTGAAAGCACTTGCCAATTCTAAGACAATTAGAGAAATTTAGGGGAACCTGAATTATTTGAAGTTTAGAATTTACTTTACTATGTGAAACCTACTTCCACAAAAGTAGTAGAAGGAGGTGAATGATTTCCCCTGGAGTATCATATACAGGACTGTGTTTTGACCAGAATGCCTCTCAAACCATTTGACTCCATCTATATTTTACAAGACTTCCTTCCTCCCAGTATTGTCAGGGTATGACTTCTGTCACTTCATTATCAATGTTGTTATATTCCTACATTGAAATATAAAGTGGAACCAGGAGTTTGGAACACAGTACGAGCAGGCAAACTTTGTCATAATAGACCCAAAGTTTTTCAGATTCCTTTGACTGTCTTAATCTTTGCAAAAGATGTAAGTTTTTTTTACTTCTCTCAGAAAATATTTATGGACACAAAGTCTTATTTGAAAATCTGCTTCAAATGAAGTGAAACCAAATTGTTTCCAGATTCTCTTCACTGCCTTTATTTTTTCTTTTTTTTATCCTATGTCCCATTCTGATTTCACTTTCAAAGTCTTGGACATATTCTTTGAAATACGAGTGGTATGGAATCTTAAAATTATTTCTATACTAAGAATAAATACTTATTATAAGAAAAAAAACAATAGATGCAGGCATGGATGCAGAGAGCAAAGAATGCTTATAGGCTGTTGGTGGGATGGCAAAGTAGTACAACCTTTATGGAAAACAATATGGAGATTTCTCAAAGAACTAAGTGTAGACCTACCCTTCCATCTAGAAATCCTACTTCTGAGTACCCACCTGAAGTAAATGAAGCAATTTTATCAAAAAGACACCTGCACGCAAATGTTTATCATAGCACAATTCACAATTGCAAAGATGTAGAATCAGCCTAAGTGCCTTTCTATTGTGGATGGATAATGAAAATGGAGTACTACTTGGCCATAAAATGAATGAAAAGATGTCTTTTGCAGGACTGTGGATGGAGCTGAAGACTTTTATCCTACATGAAATATCTCAGGAATAGAAAATCAAATACCGTATATTCTTGTTAATAAGTGGAAGTTAAGCAATGGCTACACATGGACGCAAACCCACATAAAGGACAAGAGAAAGGTGGGAGGGAGGGTGTAGGATAAAAACTTACCTATTGGGTGGTGCCTGTGGCTCAAAGGAGTAGGGCGCTGGCTCCATATGCTGGAGGTGGTGGGTTCAAACCCAGCCCCAGCCAAAAAAAAAAAAAAAAAACCACTTACCTATTGGGTAACATCATTCTGGTGACAGGCACACCAAAAGCTTTGACTTAAGCATTCATTATACAAGGTATCCATGGGACCAAAATACTCATACCCTCTTAATTAATACTTGGGGGGAAAAAAGCATAAACTAACAAAAAAAGACGTGGAATGTATTACTGTATAACGTTTACTATAGATTTTTTTCATGAGCTGACTTCATTAGTCACACCCGCTTAGCAAACACCTGGCAACTTTTAGTGCAATGATATGTCAATCTGTATGGCCTTTTCATCATCTGTTTTATATACGTGTAGTATATTATTTCTGATAAATCTTCACAATTGTTAAGTGCTTCTGATTGTCACAAATTTATGGATGAGAGAGCATTAAAGTGAAGCGATGATCCAAAATCATACAGCTAACAGTGGCAGAGCCTGTGCATCCGTGGAGCATATGTCATTCCCAATACCCCTGTTAGGATGGAGGGTGCCTAGCAATGATTTTCCCTTCCCCAACAGTGCCGTTTATACCATGTCAGAGAAACCTGCTGGGGCTGCAGCTCAATATCAAGTTTTAAAATTCCCATAGGTCCTGAAAAATAAATCACATTCTCATAGTCATTCGGAGTTGAGTTAAAAATCCAATTATCACCTCACTGGCTGACATCGTAAATCTCCACCAATTCCCAGCAACCAAGAGATAACCTTAAAGGGACTAACTCCGCTGAGCTTCTCCTTTTGAAGTTTCACAGAACATCCTCTCAGGGCTGTGACATGGGCTGGAGCATCAAGCAGACAGACCTGGATTCAAATCTTGACCCTGACTCTTTCGGATTTGATGAGACACCTGAGCAAATTATTTAGCTTCTGTGAGCCTTGGGTTGCACTTCTGTAAGATGTTGTCTACCTATCTGGAAAGGAGCTGTTTGAATTAAAGCAGATAATGAACGCACCGTGCTCAACCCATCTTTAGCTCCCAGTAACTAGACCATAATAGCAGTTGTTATCGTGCACCTAAGAAAGGTTTCCTGTCTGTCAAATTGAGGGGATTGAACCGAAAAATCTCTAAATTTCTTCCATTCCTGACATTTGAAAAGTCGAACTCATGTTTACACTTCACGCTCTTCTCCTTGATTCAGAATTCAGAGCGTGCCTTCATTTTTTTTTTTAAAGGTAGATTTGTATGATTGAAATATGAGGCTGCTCCCTGATTGAATGAGATTTCCAAGAACACTTAGGGGACATAGACTGGAGAAGTTATTATATTTTGATTTGAATACTATAAATTCAATGAGATGGGCCATGCAAAAAAAAAAATGAAATATGTCCTTTAAATTACTAGAGTTTTCAAATTGCTTTTTTCTAAATTGGAAGAATGAATATCAATAGGCATTGGTCTTACCCTGAAAAATTGCAAAAACTTAAGAGAGCTACAGTAGCAGTGATGGTATGTGTTACACTCTGCAGCATCAAGTCTCTCACAGAACAGGGCAGTGGATTGCAGAAATGTGTTTCCCACCTGGACTCATCGTGTGTTAAGTGTACAAGAAAATAGTGGTATTTACTTACTTTCTTGCTTACATATCTGCCTGCCCTTGAAAATGTATATTTTATTCTTTTTTTCTCTTTTTTTTTTATTGAATGGTAACTATGTACATGAATGCACTTCTGGGGTACAGTGTGGGGTTTTCACATGCAATCCGAAATACTTCCATCAAACTGATCAACACAGCCTTCATGTCATTTTCTCAGTTATTGTTTTAAAAC
>CAUYQV010190580.1:0-40593 GCA_963574575.1 Galagoides demidoff | reverse complement strand
TTTTTTTTTGAGACGGAGCCTCAAGCTATCCCCCTGGGTAGAGTGCCATGGCATCACAGATTATAGCAACCTCCAACTCCTGGGCTCAAGCCAGTCTCCTGCCTCTGCCTCCCAAGTAGCTGGGACCACAGGCGCCCGCCACAACGCCCAGCCATTTTTTGGTTGCAGCCATCATTGTTGTTTGGCGGCCCGGGCTGGGGATTCGACCCGCCGCCTTAGATGTACGTGGCTGGCGCCTTAGCCGATTGAGCCACAGGTGCCAAGCCAGTCTTTTCTTAAAATTCCCAATATGCACACACTTTCTGGTTCCTCAGTCCAATTGCTGAAGTTTTTAAACAATATTTTAACTTCACATTTTTGTCATCAACATTACTTTTAAAGTGTTCCTTTTGAAACTAAGTTGCTGATTTTCCTGGGTTTGACATATTAAATATTCTGTGAGATGACATATATATTTTTCCCAAAAGCTGATTCTCAAGAATTTGAGTAGCTGAGTTCTTTTGTTTGTTTTTATTTACTAAAATACCTGGCACACAATGCACCAAAACCTAGAGTGGTAGTTTTATGTAAATGCTCATGACTTTGTATCATTCATTAATATAATTTTTGATCCACTTGTAATTTGTGCAATACTGTATGTATGTAGAGAGTGAGTTATGAATAAAAAGAAAGCAGTCCTTTTAAAAATAAATAAATAAATTCGCTGAGGTTAGACTTGTAACCTAAGATGTGATCAATTTTGGAGGATGTTCCATGGGCTGATGAGAAGATTGTTTATTCAGTTTTGTTAGGATGAAATGTTCTGTAGAGGTCTGTTAAGTTCATTTGTTTTAGGGTCAGGTTTAAGTCCAATATTTCTTTGTTTAGTTTATTCTTGGAGGATCTATCCAACACTCCCAAAGGGGTGTTAAATCTCCAACTATTATGGTGCAGGAAGATATCAAATTGTTCATGTCTATTAGGGTCTCCTTTATAAATTGAGGAGCATTCTGGTTGGGTGCATAAATGTTAATAATTGAAATCTCTTCATGTTGAGTGTTTCCCTTGACAAATATGAAGTGACCATCCTTATCTTTCCTTACTTTTGTTGGTTTAAGGCCTATTGTATCTGAAAATAAATTTGCAATCCCTGCTTTTTTCTGATTTCCAGTTTCCTAAATTATAGATTTCCATCCCTTCACTGTAGGTCTATTTTTATCCTCTAAGGTAAGATGAAATTCTTGTATACAGCAGATATCTGGTCTGAATTTCTGTATCCATTCAGCCAATCTGTGACTCTTTAGAGGACAATTAAACCAGTCACATTAATTGAGAGAATTGATAAGCCTGGTAGTGTTTTGGGTGTCAAGTTTTTCTAATGTCCAGTGGACATTTTTAATCCTTTCACAACTGTGGAAGTTGGGTTTTGTTCAAAAATTTCTGGGTGAGTTTACTTTGGTGGTAGAGCATTCTGCTGGTCATTGTGGAGGATGGGTCCGAGAATATCCTGAGAGCTGGTCTAGTTGTGGCAAATTTCTTCAACATGTTATGTCTCTAAAGTATTTGATTTCTCCATCACAAATGAAACTCAGTTTAGCTAGATACAGGATCCTGGGCTGAGAGTTGTTTTGTTTTAGGAGATTGACCATCCTCTTCTGGCTTGAAAACTTTTGGCTGAGATCTCTGCAGTCATTCTGATGTTCTTCCCCTTGTAGGTTATGATTTTCTTACACTGGCTGCTTACAGAATTTTCTTCTTCATCTTAACTTTGTCAGAGTTAATTGCAATGTGTCTAGGACAGTAGTTCTTAACCTTCCTAATGCCTTCTGATGCTGCTACCCTTTAATACAGTTCCTCATGTTGTGGTGACCCCCAACCATAAAATTATTTTTGTTGCTACTTCATAACTTCAATTTTACTACTGTTATGAATCATAATGTAAATATCTGATAGGCAGGATGTATTTTCATTGTTATTAAAGGGGTCGTGACCCATAGGTTGAGAACTCCTGGTCTTGGAGATGCTGAGGTTCTGAAACTGTGTAATATCTGAATTTCAGTATCTCTTGCCATGCTTGGGAAGTTCTCCTCCATTATGCCTTTAGGACCATTCTCTTTTCCTTCAGGAATTCCTATAAGATGAATGTTTGCTCTTTTGGAGTGGTCCCACAACTCTCTCAGGGAATGATCCTTTTTTGCTCTCCACTTCTCTGCCTCTTTGAGCATTTGGGAGTATCCAAAGTCTTTGTCTACAATGTCAGGGATCCTTTCTTCTGTCTGCTCCATTCTGTTACTGAGGGAGTCTACTGTATTTCTCAGTTCTTTGAGGGCTGTAATTTCTTGTCTCATTGTATCTAAGAATTTGGAGATTTTGTCTTTGAATTCATTGATTTCTTGAGACAACTTTTGAATTACTCCTTGAATTTCTAATTACAGCTTTACTTCCATTCTATTAATCTTATTTGCCATCCACATTCTGAACTAAATTTCTGACATTTCAGCCATTTGTTTGTGAATGTCATCTTCTATTGTGTCTCCTTTGTTGTTTCTTGGGGGAGTTGATCTACTCTCATTATTCATGTTGCCCGAGTTTTTCCACTGATTCTGCCTCATGATTATTTTTCACAGTTTGGCTAGAGAATTTGGTAAGGTGAAATTGGATTGAGGGCTGCTGGAGTTGTAATTACCCAGCCCTTTACCAAAGAGCTGGGACTCTGAGGATCTGGTTGGTGTGATGGGGGCTAGGTGGCTCTGTCTTGTATTTAGCTAGTCTCTATCTATTCCTAGTGAATCAGTGGCTTTGGGCTGAAATCTCAGCTGTAGAGAAATACAAGCAACTAAGACACCCTGCCTTCCACAGGCAACAACTGGAAGAGGAGAATCAGACCCTCCCACTACAACACAACTAGGGCTCAACCTTGGAGGGTCCCTGGGTGACTGGCTCAGGTCGAGAGTTCCAAACCAATTATCTCAGTCAGCACAGTTGCTGATCTAGTGGGAGAGTTCAAAAGTCTCCAGGAACTATATAGCAGGGGTCCACTGGCAACTCAAGTGTGACTCGCTCTGGTGCTCATCAAGGCCTGCGCAGCAAAAGAGTTAGTCCAGGGGGGCTGGTACCTCCTTCTCCACCTTCATCTCTGCCATGCCCAGTCACTGGTAATCCCATGGTGCTGTGGCCCAGTTCCCTCCAATGAGCAAATGTGCCAGGGATTTACACCTGCCAGAGTCAAATGGGAGTCAATGCCTCCTCAGCCAGGCCACCATACTCTGATACCAGTTGGCATGAGGATTTGAAGCCTGACTCCCTCCACTGCTCAACGGAAACTAGGGCGTGTTCCACCTGAGTTTGTTCCAAGCCAAAGGTTAACAATGCAGTGAATGTTTTTCTCCCTTAGAGACTGCACCTTGGCCCCAGCTGCACTGGTCCTCTGGTACTCTTGCAGGGTGAGGTCTGGCTCCCTCTGGCAGTCCACAGAATTGGACAGGTGTCTCTCCAAAATTTGACTGCAGCAGGATCACTCTACTCTTGCTGCTGCTGTGTGGCAGGTATCTCTGTGTGGGTTCCCAAGCCTCTACCTGCCACTGATACGTACTTTTGCAGAGCCAGGCCAGTCACCCTCCCCCGTGCTCCTCTCTCCACTTCTACTGGAGTCACTGTTTCAGTGCAGCTGTGCTGCTGTGGGCCATGCAATGCACAGCTCTAGCAGTAACCACAGACACTCTGATCTCTGCAGAGGGTGGGCTGTGAGACCACCAGGTGATGGGGGAAGGGTGGACTGGGAGTCCAGAATGGCAGGGAAAATATTTGTTCAACTTTTATGCCAGGCAAGAGAATGCCCAGGCTCACAGCGGCATCTCTCTGGAGAAGGAGTCCCCGTCTCCAGTGACTCTCTCCCGTGGGGTGAGACAAGAGGTGTTGTGTTCACTGCTCGCTTGTAGAGATAACACACCAAGCCACTCTGTTGGAGAAGGGGCAAACTCATCCTCTTTGGGATGGGTTTTGTACCTGAAATTTGTTTTCTTGGAGTCATAGCTTGCCTCAGCAAGGATGATGTGCAGTTATCAATCTTCTCTCTTAGTTCGGCTCCTGACCTTCAGCTTTGTTGGGTTCTTTCTGCCAATTATTTTTCCCTCTGGATGGGAACTTCTGTTGGCTCCAGTCAGCCATCTTCCCCCTCTTCCCTCAATAATTTTTAATTTCTATCTTAATAGCATTGTTGACCCAAAGATCATTTAGGAGCATGTTGCTTAATTACCATGTATTTTTATAGTTTCTGAATTTCCTCTTGATAATGATTTCCAGTTTTATTCCACTGTGGTCTGAGAATATACTTAGTATAATTTGTATTTTTAAAAATTTATTGACACTTATTTGGGGGCTTAAATTGTAGTCTGTCTTGGAGAATGTTTCATGTACTAATGAGAACAATGTATATTTTGTAGTTGTTGGGTAGAATGTTCTATAAATGTCTGTTTGGTCCATTTGGTCTAAAGTAGAATTTAAGTCCAATGTTCCTTTATTGATTTTTTTATCTCAATGTTTTGTCTAGTGCTGTGAGTGGGGTACTGAAGTCCCTCACTATTGTTGTATTGCTGTCCTCCTTTCTCCTTAGGTGTAGTGATATTTATTTTATGAATCTGAGTGCCTCAGTGTTGGGTGATATATATTTAGTATTGTTATATCTTCTAGCTGAATAGATCCCTTTATTATTATAATTAACTTGTTGGTTTTTTTTTTAACTGTTTTTGAATTAAAGTATGTTTTGTCTAATATAAGTATAGCTATTCCTGCTCACTTTGGTTTCTGTTTGCATGGAATATCTTTTTCCACTCCTTTACTTTCAGTCTATATGTATTTTTATAGTTAAGGTGAGTTGTGCACACAGCATAATTAGATCATATTTTTCTATATATTCCACTAATCTATATCTTTTAAGTGGAGCATTTAATCCATTTACATTCAAGGTTAATATTGATATGTGAATCTTATCATGCTGTTAATTGTTATCTACTTGTTTTATAATTCTTTATTTTGGTTTTCTCTGTTTATCTCTGTGGTTTTGTGACATTCTCTTGTGCTGCCATTTGATTCCTTTCTCTTTCTTCATTGTGTAATTGTTTCAGAAGACTGGTGAGTTTTATAACTTTAGTGTGTTTTTATGATAGTGAGTATAAACCTTTTGTTTTCGTGTTTTGGACTCCTTTGAACATTTCTTGTAGGATAGTATAATGATGACAAATTCCCTCAGGGTTTGCTCATCTGGGAAAGTCCATTTCTCCTTGATTTATGAAGTTTATTTCATGGATATAACATTTTTGGTTGGCAGTTATTTTTTCTTTTAGTACTTTGAAATAGCATCTCATTCTCTTCTTGCTTGTAAGGTTTCTGCTAAGAAGGAACACAAAGGATTGTGTTTCTTTTATAGGTGACTAGATGCTTTTCTTTTGTGGTGTATTATATTTCTTTCTATAAAGGCTAACATTGGCAGAAGTATGGCTGGCAAGAATGGGTATTGTCATTATAGGTTCATATGTCTATCTCCCTCACAATATCCTTAAGCCCTGGAAGGCAAGGTTGGTCTTTTTCATTTTTCCTTTTTTAGGTCAGCCAATGTGCCTGGAACATTGTACATACTCAGTAAATGAACTTTAGTGTTTGGAATATTCTATAGAGAGGACCAGCATAAATCCTGGAGATAGGAAAGAAAATATTCCGAGACCTGCAAGCAATTCAATAGGTTCCCATGTAGGCCAAACAAGAGATTTTCTCTGATATTATAGAAGGCAAAAGTAAAACCAAAACAGAAAAATGTGGGCCCAAGCCCCCAAGCCAATTACTAAGAGAAGCACATTTACTCGTGTATTTTTTGTTCACAATATCACTCAGAGCATAATTTGTATAAAGCATAGTACCCTTTTATGACATGAGATGTATGTCCTCAGGATGTGATTTATTAGTAAGCTCAAAGTGTGGGCAGCTGTTCTGATATATTTCTTCTCTCTTTTCACTAATCTTGTGTCACTATTATTTAAAAAGCAAATGTCGCTTTTTTCTTTCTCTCCCGTCTTCCTCTTTGCTCTTCTCTACTCTCTCTCTCTTTTCTTCTCCCCTCTCTCCTTATCTCTCTCTCTCCCCTCTTTTCTCTCCTCTTTGGTGCTGCTCTGCAGCCTCCCTCCCCCCACCAATAAAGACCTTTCGTACAAGTAAAAAAAAAAAAAAAAAAAGCAAATGTCTTTCCATCTTTCACTTCATCTCTCTGTAGGATTTTGGCAGTTACAAGTATATGATGACCTTGAAATGGATATTTTCTGGATTTCTTTCACTCTCAGCTTAGATTTTTCAGGTAGCTCTGATATTTCAAGTCATCATGTGATCTCCTGTTTGGTATCAGCATCTTGAAAAAAATCACCAATTTACTCTCCAGCAATTGACTTACAGGTTTGAGATTAACTATGGGAGAGATCCAGTGATTCACACACTTTTTTTGGCAGAAGGGGCAACATCCCACACTGTTGCCCAGGCTGGAGTGCTGGGGTCTGATTATAGCTTACTGCAACCTCAAACTCCTGGGGTCAAGCAGTACTCCTGCCTCAGCCTCCCAAGATCTTGGGACTACAGGTGTGTTTAGCTGGCCCAGGCCAGGTTTTTTTTACCACTATGCCAAGATTTTTTTTTTAAAGACTTATTTATGTGGACAAAGTCTTGCTCTAGCTTATCTCAAACTCCTAGGTTCAAGGGATCCTCTTGCCTTGGCCTCACAAAATGCTGAGATTATAGGTGTGAGCTGTTACAATTGGCTGACGCACACACTTCTGTAAGCTACTCTAATATATTCTCAGCAACTCAGGAGCCATTCTGGTTTATTATCTTTATTGACATTAATTTCTACATTAATCTGTCCTTGGCCACAGCTCAACACTTAAATTATAGAATCTTAGTGTTGGAAGTAACTTGAGTGTATTTGCTATCTAACCCTATATCTCATGCAGTAATACCTTCCTTTTTACCATTTTTCCACACAGGAGGACACTCAACTACTTGGGACATCTATAATGACAAGAAGCACATTACAGGCTCAGTGCCTGTAGCACAGTGGTTACTGCATTAGCCACATACACTGAGGCTGGCGGGTTCAAACCTGGCCTGGGCCAGCTAAACAACAAGACAACTGCAACAAAAAATAGCCGAGTGTTGTGGCAGGTGCCTGTAGTCCCAGTTACCTGGGAGGCTGATGCAAGAGAATCGCTTAAGCCCAAGAGTTTGAGGTTGCTATGAGCTGTGACGCTATAGCACTTTACCAAGGGAGACATGGTGAGACTCTGTCTCCAAAAAAAAAAAAAAAAAAAAAAAAAGAAGCAGCACATTACATCACAGAACTTTACATTTTTTCTTAGCATGATTTTAATTTTTAGGAAGTTACTTTTATTGGACTAGAAAGTCCTAAAATTTCGGTTATGTTTAAAAGTTTAAAATTTTTGTTATATTTCAGGTTTTTTAATCTATCTAAAATAAAATGAAACCTTCCCTTTTAACTTTAGAATCTAAATCCATTTCTTTACACTCATTACTATTTCAGTTACCTTAGCATCTTTTAAAAAATTGTTTGTATATTTTGGTTTTGGAAGTGACTCATGGTTGAGGTTTTGATTCATAAACTTGGTTTTCTATAGTGCAGGAAAATAGAGGCTTTAGGAAGATAGAAGATGAAGAGATGGCTAAAGAGGTCTGGAAAGAAAAACTTTCCATATTCTGGAGTAAATGAATAGCCCTTTTTAGGGGGCATACAGATGGCCATTTGTGGGACTCATGGAAAATAGAACATACTTTGGGCTCTAGGGTAAAAAAACAAAAAAAGGCTATCTTCAATAGTTGTAAAGTGATCCAATCTTTTTGAAAGACAATCTGACCAGATATATATAGATATTTAAAATGTGTTCATTTATGCTTTTAATATTGAAGTCTAACATACCTACAGTAAAATGTATACATTTTAAGGGCATAGCTTAATAATTTTTAAGGTATACACCTATGAGTTCATTAACTAGATAAAGATATAAAAGAGTTCCAGCACCCCAAAAGGCTCCCTTGTCTCCTTCCTCTCTGATAATTTCCTTGCAAAGGTAACCACTACTCAGACACCTTTCAACATAGATTAGTATTGCTAGTTTTTGGAACCATGTGGTGTGCATTCTTTTACATTTGGCTTCTTTTACTCAATATCATCTGAGAGTTCTCTATGTTGTAGCATGTAATAGTTACTTATTCTTTCACTGCAGGGTATTATTTCTTTGTTGGAATACACAAAAATGTATCTTCTCTACAGTTGGTGGAAATTTGGGTTGTTTCCAGTTTTAGACTATTATGAATTGGTATATGGACATTTTTGACCATGTCTTTTAGTGAATGTCTGCTCTCATAAGATATAGTTACCTTCTGACCAAAGATGCGAGCACCCTGTGGCATTATTTATACTAGTGAAATATTAGAAAGCCTATATACTTATGAATAGGAGAGCAAGTAAATTATGATATATCTATACAAAGAATCTATTATAGTCATTAAATGAGTGAGGTGAATTTATATGGAAACTTAGCTCTGTTGTATGCTTACTAAGTAATAGTTTACAAACCAGGATTACTGAACATTGTATCTAGTATCATCACATTTAAGTAAAAATACAGGCATGTATTTTACTATTTTACAAATACATTTACTATATATATTAAACATAAATTGTTAAAGTGCTTATCTCTAGGGAATGGTTAGATTAAGTAGACACTTTCATTTTTAACTTATAATACTGAAATTCTAGACAATCAATATGTGTTACTTTTGAATAATCCAGAATTTTGAAGACATTTCTATTTTGAAGGAACATAAATGAAGAAGATAACTTTCATGTGTTGAGAGATAAATAAAAGCAGGATTCTGAGATAGAAAAGGGAGGCTTCTACAGGTCAGGGGGAAGTTTTTAAGATCCCATGGTATGTAGAATTTTGCGGGGTCAAGAATGACGTGTACCAAGATGGCCTGATGACTTGATTACTGTGTATCCCACTTAATGTCTTGCTAAGTGTACCTCATAGAATTTTTTTGATTGTTCACCTGTTTTTTATAATTTTTATTTACTTTAAAAAGCAAATGTCACACCTTAGTAAAAGCCAGCTTAGCAAAAGCAAGAGAATTTCTAGATATTTAACTCATTAAGCTTTTTGCTAGTAGAATGAGCTCTTGAACTAATTTCAGAAAGTCTTTTGAAATGTAACAGTTTAAGGAAATTTTTATTATTGATTTATTACATGTTAATTATAAAAAAATCAAACTGTATAAAAAAATTAAACTAAAAACTAAAAGGTTCTTCACTCCTTTGCACTGGACCATCAAATCACTAGATGACAAAAAAGTCTTAATAGTTGTAATTAACAAAGGGGACTTTGTAGGCACTGGTTATACAAATCCAAGCATACAGAAATTTATCTAGTTTGTCACTCAGCAGAGGTTTACTGTCTCTTACATTATAGTCAGCGCCCTAAGAATTAGAGAAAGAGCAGTTTTCTGCTACTCACTTGTTCATAGAGCTCTTACATTACCAAGTGCCATGCTCATGTGTCAGATTTAGCTAAGGACAAGGCAAATTCCATCCCTGCCATCACAGAGCTGTCCTTCTAGAGGGAAGGCAGACAAAAGACCAGAAACTTAAACAAAAGCACATCAGACTGCAGCAACTGCTGGGAAGAAAGAGGTCCCTGTGAAAGGGAATAACAGAGGATCCTAGTGTAGGCTGGTGGTTAGAGCCTCCCTGAGGAGGAGATATGAAAGACTGGGAATTCAGCAGAGGGAATAGCCAAGTCTGCAGGCCCTGAAAAGGAAAATCTTGGCAGTAATTGAAGTCAGGGTGGCTGTGGTATGGTGATCAAGGGAGGCAGGTATATGAGATGGTATTGGTGAGGTAAGCAAGATTAGAGTGTGCCTCGTCTTGAGAGAGCTGGTAAAACTTGGACTTCATTCTAAGTATAATTAGGAACCATTGAAGGTTTTAAGCAGGGAAATGATATGATCAAATGTGCTTTTAAAAGATTCCTGTGATTTTTGTTTGCAAGATGAATTAGAATAGGACCAGAAAGGTAATATGAAGAGAAATTAAGAGGCTATTGCAGTATCTATACAGAGATGATAATGTCTCTGGTTAAGATGGTAGTAATAGCACCATATCAAGATTTTGTTCTGCACCCAGTGTACAGTGATATTGAAAGTACTAAAATTCCTGAGTTTAGGTTATGTAGAGGCTGCCTTTCAGAGTTCCTGGGGAAGCTCAGTTTCCCAAAGGAATGAGCACACCAGTTCAGAGGCTAAGTGTCTCTGAACAACATCGCTCATGGGGAAAATGCTGGAAATCAAGAGAATATCTACCAGTTAGGGAGTCATCCAATGAATTAAGATACATCCACACCATAGACTCCTGTGTAACCATTAGAGTATGTCCAGTTGACTTAGAGGGGTTTTTACAAAGACTTGTTAAGAAAAGCAAGATGAAGAATATATTTAAAATTTCCTTTATGTATATGATTATATGAATCTGGGGGGAAAATGGAAGACATCATATTAAATTATTAATATGGGCTCCTGTTGGGACTGGAAGTGGAGGAAAAAAAATCAAGCTAGAAAAATAAAATTTATTAAAAAGGATTAATGTGCTCATATCTGTTAATTTTTGTTAGATATATGTTAATCTATTTTTTAAACGAAACTTTTAAGAAGCTACATTGGTTTTATGTTAGGTGGAATTATAGCATAAGGTCTGGTTGCAGCAGGAAATTGCCTGGTGGAGGCATATTTCCTCTTCTGAGTCACAGTGAGCCCCCAGTGGAATTTCTGCTACCTCCTATTTCTTTGCCTACCAAAAATCTGTTTCTTTGCTTATGAGAATAACGTAAGATTGTTGCTTGGCTTGTCTGAGAATCACATTTTCTTTCTATATTCGATTCTGGCTTAGTAATTTCACGAAAGGCAAATTATAATCCCTAATCCAAACCATTCTAGCACATAGACAACTTTTTGCTCCCCTCCAATAACCACAGTAAACTTTCTAATTCAGCCCAGTGCCTAGAATGCAGAGCTCAGGGTATTTGTTGAATGAACAAATGACATATTTCTATAAACTCCAAAATGATTTCCCCTGAAAACTAGTACCCTTTAGGCCAGGAAAGAGAAAAAGCCCTAGAATTAGGGTTTGAATTGCTTCATATAACAAACTCTGCTCAATTGTTTTTTACCCTTTAAATAATAGTTCATTAAAAAACACAGTTATAGGGTAGTATAAAGCATAATAAAAAGTTTATGTATATAGATTGGGAAAAATGGCTAGAAACCTGTATACCACATTTAGTAGCAGTTATCACTAAGTAGCACAATTCAGGGTCATTTTAATAAAATGCCTTATTACTTATTTTTACTTTTAACTATTTTTGTAATGCTCATGTATAATGATAATGATTTTTAGAATAGTATCTAGCTCATAGTAGATGTACAATAAATGTTTGTTGAATACAGATTGGATTTTTGTTAAGAAAGCAGTAAATGTTCATTATAGAAAATAGGCAAAAAAAAAAAAAAAAGGAAAACAAACTTACAGGGTTGCCATTCAGAGATAACTCTTAATACCATTGTGTAAAATTTTCCAGTTTTATTTATTTGTTAAACATTCATACATAGTATTTTTTGGGGGATTTTTTTTTTTTTTTTGGCTGGGCCGGGTTTGAACCCGCCACGTCAGGTATATGGGGCTGGTGCCCTGCTCCTTAGGCCACAGGCGCCTCCCCCATAGTATTTTTTAAATGAGGATTTTGCAACTCTTTTCTTGTTGGCTTTATCCATGTTTCTTTCTCCCTGACACTCCCACTACACAACTGTAGAAAAAAGTAGCTGCCAAGCAGCTTAGAAATGTGTGTTAGTAGCAAAATGATCCCTCTTCTAGGAAAGAAACAGCTCTTGGACCTGTAATATCACTTGGTGTCTTAATTTATTCGACAAAGGCTCCTGTCCTGGGGATATGGCCTTTAGGAGAACAAGTTGATATCCTTCTGTGTTGGACACAGCCTAAAATTCTGCAATTTTCTCTTGTAGGCATTTTCAGCTTTTTACTTTGTGATGGATTTCTTTAACGTGACGTCGAAAGTCTCTCAGGAAAAGGTGATTGAAGTGGTGAGAAATTTCTGCTCTAGGCCTTGGAAGGAGGTAAGTGACTAGAAACACTAGCTATCACAATTGCCCTGTTCCCTCAGTAGTGTGAAGGATATGCTTTTAGAATCATGGCTGGTATGACCAAGATCCAGCAAATGTGTTAGTGAAGCACAGATGGTGGATTCAGGAATGAATTCATTAGCATTCCTTGATAACTTGGCATATAATGACTTAAATAAAGCTTGACTTTTCTTATTTAATACAAAGTCTAGCAGGAGACAGCAGTGGATCTCTATCTCAGCCATTAATTCTTCAGTTCTATGGTTGTGCCTACTTCCTCATGATGCTGTGGCTTCAGGCATCATAGCCATGTTCCAGGCCAGGAGAAAGGTAGAACCAGATACATTTGTTCCTTTTTATAGGAAAGCAAACACTATACCAGAAGTCCCCTAGCAGTCTTCCCCTTACATCTCATTGGCTAGGATTGACTGGGAAATCAAGGTGCAGGTTTTATGACTGGCTTAGAGCCTTAGGCCAATCGTGAGTTGCTGCCTGGAGTTAGGAATATTGCAGCTCCCTTCCCTTCCTCAGCCCCTGAAAGACAGGCAATTATAGAATCTGCAGCATTTACCATTGCTGTAAAACTCTTTCTCCATTGCCCAGATATAAAATATCTCTTACTTATTCATAAATTAAAAGCACAAGATTTTTATTATTTTTAAGGTATTGAGTCATTCAAGATCTAGTGCTATCAGATAAAAGTTTCCAGAAAGGAGAGAGGTATGGGGTCTTCTCTTATTATAAAAAACAGACAGATCATCTAGGGGCAGCTTAAAATAGCTGTTTTTAAATTGTAACAACAGTGAACGATGGTTTCATTCTTAAGAAATGCCATTAATTAAAACTGGACACACTTGTCTGCACTGACAAAGGGGAAAGGCTATGCCTGGAGGTTTGGCATTCTCTCTAAGTATTTTGTCTGAGTTAGAACATGAAAAAAGTGTAGTCAAGGCCTTCAGCAAGAGTTGCTCAAATATGCCTTGGTACTTCACAGTTTACAAAGCACTTTGGGGAGGTATTTTGCAGCTGGTGGTGATCTGTGGAGAAAGATAAATATCTTGGAGTAAAGGCAACTTGAGACCAGGCCTACATATGGCTGCTGAGGAAGTAGAATTAAGTTCTTTGGAAAAAAAAAAATTACCTCAGGTTCAGAGTGAAAGTTCTGTCTGATTTTCTTTCTTTTCTACATCTGATTTTTCAAATTATCAGATTATTATGCTGAGAACACATCTATGTAGACCTGTAGGTTTGCTCAGGTAAGCTACATGAGGAATTGCTCAGAAGGCCTGCATTTGGGAGAAATCCTAAAATATTTGGGGAAGGGGAATTGTGGGATGAAACCCACATCCTCATTCAGAGTCTAGAATGTTGAGGGGCGTGTTAGGACCCAGGATTCATTTTCTCCAACTGTATTGTCCATCCATGTGGGAAGTGCTATTTTGTTAAGTACACTGTTATGAGGTGACTCTCTTTTTTTCCTCCTAACTTCACCATTAGGAGGGACTGCTACCTGAGTATGGCTATATTTAGGAATGTACTTTCTGAACATCTTTGGCAGAGAGAACTAACAATTGTTAAGTGTACATTAAATGCTGAAAGGCAGGCTATACATGTCATACCATATTGCCTATTTTTGTTTTGGCAAGGGAAATAAAATGTAAACCACAACTACTAATGTTCAATAGGATGCCCCAAATCATTAGATCCCTGAGGTAGAAAGAGTAGAAAAGTGAGTAAAAGAGACACTTCATAGTAATCTTCTGGTAGATTAATTAGAGAGCTGGTAGAATCCTTCAGAAAAAAGAATATAGCCACTTGCCCACTCTGAAAGTCTGGTCATCCAATAGAATAATGCCATGAGATTCTGTGTACCAATAACTAGGTATTTCTCAGCATGCTCTGGATCCTGACATTCAACCTCATGATTTTTTAGCCTTTTTAGAGAAATTCATCCCATTCTGAAGATCTGCCAATGCCCCTTTATGTGTGTGGTGGGGGGAGTAAGGAGATATTGGCGAATGATAGAGAACTTGATACTTTCCATTGCCCTGAGAATAGAAAAAAGAGAGGAGAGAGAAGAGTGGAACCCCCTTCTCCCCATTTGGAGAGCACATAGGAATGAATCTACAAACATAAGCATGATCAGTTCTGATTTGGTAGAAGCCTTTGGCTTCTTTATTGTTGGCTACTGTCATAACCCTCATAAGGTCAGCCTATATAGCTAGTGTACAACTTTTTAGAAGGAAGAAGTGAATAGGAATATTGAAGAATTCAGGGAAATTAGACCAAAATGGTATTTCTCCCTTGGAGGAAGGCTAGCTTTCAAGAACCTACAGGGGCTAGTCAGTTTCAAGTTGGGCCTAAGAGGATTCTTGGCATCCCTTATCCTATAGGTGTTCTTTGTTTTAACAGGCCCACCAAGACTACATCAAATGGGGAGAAGGTTTTTCCACAAAGGAAAAGAATAGGGATCTAGGCAGGCAGTGTCAATTGATGTCCACACCAAGATCTCAGGAGAATGTTATGTGTAGAGGAGTCAATTGATAGGTATTTTCCAGAACTGTGTGGAAAGATAAGTTTCAAGCTGGGCCATTCTAAAAATTCCATCAGAGCAGAACAAGGCATGTTAGGTATGGACTTACCTTTCCAGAAACTTGGGGCAGGTAGGAATCAAGTAATAAATAGTTCCTAGTCTACAGGCAGGGTTTATAGGACAGAAGAGTAATCTGGGGAAAGGCATATGGTTTAGGGAACCTAGAGGTACTACATATAAAATATCTGGCATAGTTTGTGATACATGATAGATGCTTATAGTTCTCTCTCTCTGACCCTTTCTAAGCGTGTCCAGGAAGGAATGCCTATCTCAAGGGCTGAGGAGCAGGGTTACAGATGAACTCTAGGCTGAACTAAGATGCCCTGGCCTGTTGTCGTCTAATTGAGGGCAAGAGAGTAACAGAGTAGGCTGTGGGCATCTGGGTTTATATTCATAACAGCTGGCAGGAAGCTCTTAGTATCTTTAGTAGAAGGCAGGATGAGTGAAAACATGAATCCTTCATGTTTTATATGACTCAGATGAAAAAACAGAAGTTTAAGTAAAGACAAGATAGAAGGTGAGGTATGGACACTCCTAGCAGTCCTTACCAAAATGCTTCCTAAACTCTGTACCAGATCTCTATTTCTCAAATTTTACTATGCACATTAATCACTTGGAAATCATATTAAAATGCAGAATGTGTGAGAGCTAGTAGGTCTGAGGTGAGGACTAACAAACTCCCAAGAGATGCTGATGCAGTCAGTGCATAGACCAAACTGAGTTGTAAGATTTTTAATGGCACTGTTTTCTTAATATGCCAATAGAGGCTCTGAGCCAAAGACTGGTCAAGAGCATATAGAAAACTTGGATTTTAAAAAGATGAATGGAAGTGACAGTGGGAGCTTAATTGAGGAAAGGATGCCAGGCAGTCCATGGAGCCCAGGAGGGAAAGGGGCAGGTGGTAGAGAACAGAGGAAGCCCAGTGGAGAGACACCACTGCTGCCAGGATCTTCCCAGTGTCAGGGTTACTGTAGAATCAGTCACAGAGTAGAAGAGAATGGGTCTTCTACCATCTGGCTGGGCTTTTATCTCTTGCACCCCTCTTCGGAGCTCCATCTGTGTTTACCACTCCTTCTCCATTCCTCTGGTAGGTATGAGTAGCTCTGCTGCAGCTTCTATCCTCTTTTTGACCTGCAGTTACTGAAAGATCTGTGTTAAGGATGGCAGGACACATCAGAATCCAGGAATGGAGTCAACAACTCAATAGCCTAGAGTTAAGGTGAGAAGAGGTAAAGAGGAGGAAGGGAAATGGAAAAATGGAAAGAAAAGACCAAAAAGAAAAGAAACCACACACATGAGGAGGTACCAGCAAAAAATTCTGGCAACATGAAAAATCAGAACAGATCAACTTCCCCAAGGGATCACAATAGAGCTACTGCAGAAAATTCCATAAAGAAATTGTTGAAACAACAAAGATGAGTTCAGAATGTTGATGGCAAATAAGATGGATGGAATTGAACACAGAGTTGAAAACCAGCAAAAAAAAAAAAAAAAAAAAAAGTCTAAAAATTGTCTCAAGAAATCAATGAAAATAAAGATGGAGTCACCAGAGATCTGGACATAATTAGGAAGGATAAAATGGAATTTAAAGAATTGAAAGAGGCCTTCAGGGAGTTTCAGAACATGGTAGAGAATTTTAATATCAGATTAAACCATGGAGAAGAAAGAATCTCTGAACTAGAAGATAAGACTTTTGAGCTAACCTAATCATTTAAACATGTAGAAAAGAAGAGACCAAAAACAGAGGAATATCTTAGAGAGATGTGGGACTATGCAAAACATACAAACATGTGAATCATGGGTATCTCGAAGGAGAAGAAAGTCCCTAGAGCATGGAAGCTTTAGTTGAAGGTATTATAGTTTAAATTTCCCAGGCATTGTCAGAGATGGCCATTGGAATCCCAGACAACTCAATTCAAACAAAGCATGTCCTAGACCCACTGTAATAGATTGGCCACACCCAAAATGAAAGAGAAAATTCTTTTTTTTTTTTTTTTGAGACTGAGTCTCAAGCTGTCACCCTGGGTAGAGTGCTGTAGTGTCATAGCTCACAGCAACCTCAAACTCTTTGGTTTAAGTGATTCTCTTGCCTCAGCCTTACAAGTAGCTGGGACTACAGGTGCCCACCACAATGCCTGGCAATTGTTGTCATTGTTGTTTAGCAGGCCTGGGCTGGATTCACCAGCTCTGGTATATGTGGCTGGTGCCCTACCCACTGATCTATAGGTACTGAGCTGAAAGAGAAAATTCTATAAGCTTCCAGGCAGAAGTAACATCTGATGAATAACGGTATACTCATCAGATTAACAGCTGATTTCTTAAAGACCATATGAACCTCTCAATTGAGGAAGAAAAGCTTTTGACAATATCCAGCATCCATTCACGATTAGAACACTTAAGAGAATTGGCATAGAAGGGACTTTCTCAAATTGATAGCGGCCATCTACAGCAAACCCACAGCCAATATCATATTGAATGGAATTAAATTGAAATCATTTTCATTCAGATCAGGAACCAGGCAAGGTTGCCCATTGTCCCCATTGCTCTTCAACATCATAATGGAAGTTTTAGCCATAGCAATTAGGGAAGAAAAGGCAATCAAGGGTATTCACATAGGATCAGAAGAGATCAAACTTTTACTCTTTGCAGATGACATGATTGTATACCTAGAAAACACCGGGACTCTTCTACAAAACTCTTAGAAGTGATCAAGGAATACAGCAGCATCTCAAGTTACAAAATCAACACCCATAAGTCAGTAGCCTTTATATATATCAACAATAGTCAAGCTGAAAAAACAGTCAAGAACTCTATTCCATTCATAGTAGTGCCAAAGAAGATGAAATATTTGGGAGTTTACCTAACAAAGGACGTGAAAGATCTCTATAAAGAGAACTATGAAACTCTAAGAAAAGAAATAGCTGAAAATGATTTCTCAGTGGAAACATTACAAACCAGAAAAGAGTGGGCTTCTGCCTTCAATCTTCTCAAACAGAACAACTACCAGCCTAGGATTCTGTATCCTGCAAAACTAGGCTTGGTATTTGATGGAGAAATCATCTGACACGTAAACTTTGAATAAATTTGTCACCACTAGACCTGTCTGCAGGAAGTTCTCAGACCTGAATTATACCCAGAGTAGTGCAATAATCTCCCAGCAAAGTAAAATTACCTAGTAACGTAAGGATAAAACCTAGCTACTACAATGGGATAAATGATAAAGCAATAGAGTCTCTCACAACAGGACAAACAGAAATCAACCTTTGTTATCTATTCCCTCAATAAATGTGAATAGCTTGAACTTCCCACTGAAGAGACATAGGCTTGCTATTGGATAAAAATAACTCAAGCTCAGTATCTGTTGTTTTCAGGAAACACATCTATCTTCCAAGGACAAACCAAGATTCAGAATGAAGGGTTGGAAAATATTTCATGCTAATAGAAACCAAAATAAAGTGAGATCTGCAATATTTATAGTGGGATACCATTAACTTTAAAATAACACAAATAAAAATAATGATAGACATTTTATACTGATCAAAGGAACAATTCAATGGGAAGATGTATCAATCCTAAATACTAATTTACCCAACTCAGACACTCTCATGATTAAAAAGAAATGATAAACAGCAACACCATAATATTTAGAGACTTCAACTCTCTACTGGCAGAACTGGACAGATCCTCCAAGCAGAATTAAACAAAGAAACTCCGGACTTAACTTGACCCTAGAAGAAATGGGCTGAACAGACATCTACAGAACTTTTCACCTTCATACTACTGAATATACATTGTTCTCATTAGCTCATGGATCATTTTCCAAGAGTGATCACACCCTAGGTCACAAAACAAACCTCAACAAATTTAAAAAAATAAAAATTATGCTGTGTATCTTTATAGGTGACAATGAAATAAAAGTAGAAATCAATTCAAAAAAACACAAAGTAATGGAAAATAAAAAACTTAGTGCTGAATCATAGCTGGGTCAAGGAGGAGCTAAAGAAGGAAATCATTAAATTCCTCAAACAAAATGACAGTGAGGCCACAGGCGATCAAAACCTGTAGGATACTGCAAAAGCAATTCTAAGAGGGACATTCATTGCATTAAATGCCCACATCCAGAAATCAGAAAGAATGCACATCAACAATCTAATAGATTATCTCAAGTAACTGGAAAAGGAAGCACAATCCAATCACGACCTGAGCAGAAGAAAAAAATGATAATCAAAATCAGATCAGAATGAAATGAAATTAAGAACAAAAGAACTGTCCAGAAGATTAATGAAGCAAAAAGTTTTTTTAAGATAAATAAAATTGAAAAACCTTTGGCCAGATTAATAATAATCAGAAAATTAAGATCTCTAATAAGCTCAAAGAAATTAAAAAGGGAAAAATAACAAATACTAAAGAAATACAAAATACTATTACTGAAAACTACAAAGAATCTCTATGCCCAGTAATTTGAAAATATAGAGGAAATGGACCAGTTCTTGAAATCACACTACCTCCCTAGACTCAACCAGGAAGAAATAGAACTCACGAATAAAACAATATCAAGGACTGAAATTAAAACAACAATAAAAAGTTTCCAACAAAAAAAGTCCCGAACCAGACAGTTTCATACCAGAATTCTACCAAGCCTTCAAAGAAGAGGTTGTTATATATATTGCAGAATCTATTCCAAAACATTAAGAAGGAAAGAACCCTCCTTCCTTTGATCGCTTCTATAATGGTCCTTCTATGAAGCAAATATCACTCTGATACCAAAGAAGGAAAGAACCCTCCTTCCTTGATCACTTCTATAGTGGTCCTTCTATGAAGCAAATATCACTCTGATACCAAAGCCAAGTAAGGGCACAACAAGAAAAGAAAACTACAGACCAATATTATTAATGAATATTTATACAAAATATTAGCAAATATTCAAGTACCCATCAAAAAAATAGTGCATCATGACCAGGTCGACTTTATTCCAGGGATGCAAGACTGGTTCAACATATGCAGATCTGTAAATGTAATTTACGCATTTGACAAAATTCAGCATGTTTTTTTTGAGACAGAGTCTCAAGCTATTGCCCTGGGTAGAGTGCCGTGGTATCATAGCTCACAGCAATCTCTAACCTCCAACTGGGGTTCAAATGATCCTCTTGCCTCAGTTTTTCTATTTTTAGTAGAGTTGGAGGGGTCTCGCTTTTGCTCAGGCTGGTCTTGAACTCATGAGCTCAAGCAATCCATCTGCCCTGGCCTCCCAGAGTGCTAGGATTACGGGCAGGAGTCAGCATCCTTTTTTTGATAAGAACACTTAAGAAAGTTGGCATAGATGGGACATTCCTTAAACCTACAGCCAACATCATATTGAATGGAGAAAAACTGAAAGCATTCCTGCTTAGAACAAGGATGTCCACCGTTGCCACTACTACTCAACATAATGATGGAATTTCTAGCCAATGCATTCAGACAAGTGAAGGATATCAAGGGTATTCAAATGGGGACAGAAAAGGTCAAACAACTACTCTTTGCTGATGATTTAGTAAACTCCAAGGGCTTTACAAGGCTCCTGGAAATGACCAAGAAATTTAGCAACCAATCAGGATATAAAATCAATGTACACAAATCAGTATCCTTCATATACACCAACAATAGTCAAGCCAAGAATCAAATCAAAGACACAATCTTATCAAAGAAAATGAAATACCTTGGAATATATTTAACAAAGGACGTGAAGGATTGATCTCTACAGAGAGCACTATGAAAAACTAAGAAAAGAAATAGCAGAGGATGTTAATAGATAAACTAGTGCTAGGATTAGCATGTGGCTCACAGTGGCTAATCCTAGCACTCTGGGTGGTTGAGGCTGGTGAATTTCCTGAGCTTAGGAATTTGACACCAACCTGAGCAAGAGGGAGACCCTGTCTCTAAATAAATAGCTGTGAGTGCTGGCGGGCATCTGTAGTCCCAGCTATGCAGGAGGCTGAGGCAAGGGGATCATTTGAGCCCAGGAGTTTGAGGTTGCTGTGAGCTGTGACGCCATGGCACTCTACCAATGGTAACAAAGTGAGACTCTGTGTCAAAAAAAGAATCAACATTGTTAAATTGTACTACTCAAAGCAATCTACAAATTTAATTTAAATGCCATTAAAATACCAATGTGATACTTTGAAGATCTTGAAATATAGTTCTATGTTTCTGTGGAATCAGAAAAAAACCTGAATAGCTAATGTAATTCTATGAAATAAGAACACATCTGGAGGCATCATTTTACCAGACTTCAGGTTATACTACAAGTTTTTAGTGATCAAAACAGCATGGTATTGGCACAAAAATAGAGAGATAGATCTTTGGAACAGTACAGAGTCTAGGGATAAAACTAGCCTCTTATTGTCATCTGTTTGCTTTAACAATGCTTTCTTTTGTTTGGGTGAAAAGAATCAGTATTCAATCAGTGGTGCTGGGAGAAATGGTTAGCCTCATGTAAAAGACTGAAACTAGACCCATACCTCTCACCACTTATAAAAATTAAGTCATGATGGATAAAAGATTTAAATCCAAGACATGAAACTATAAAAGCCCTAAGAGAAATTATGGGAAAATCTCTTAGTCTTATCTTCCAAGGGAAATAATTTATGAAGAAGACCCCACTGGTAATCATAGCAACAACAACAATAAATGGGACCTGATCAAATTAACAAGTTTTTGTATAGCTAAGGACACAATCAGCAAGCAAAGAGACAACCTTTAGAATGGGAGATCTTTGAATTCTAGGAATCTGACAAAGGGCTAATAACCAGAATCTAAAAAGAGCTCAAGCAAATCAATAAGAAAAGAGCAAACAACCCCATCAAAAACTAGGCAAGAGACATGAACAGAAACTTTTCTCTTAAGGACAGATGGCCAACAAACATATGAAAAATGCTCATCATCCCTAATCATCAGAGAAATGCAAATCAAAACCACTTTAAGATCTCACCTAACCCCAGTAACAGTGGCCTACATCTCAAGGTCCTAAAGCAATAGATGCTGGCATAGGTGCAGAAAGAAGGGAATACTTACACATTGTTGATGGGACTGTAAACTAATATAGCCTGCATGGAAAGAAGTATGGAGATTCCTCAGAGAACTAAAAGTAGACCTATCATTTGATCCTGATTCCCATTACTAGATGTCTATATAAAAGAAAAAAAAAAGACATTTTACTATAAGGACATTTTGCACTTGAATGTTTATAGCCTCACAATTCACAATTGCAAAGATGTGGAAACAACCTAGGTGCCCTTCAACACATGAATGGATTAATAAATTGTGATGTATTTACACCATGGAATAAGTTCAGCCATCAAAAAGATGAAGATTTTGTATGTTTAGTAACATTCTGGATGGATTTGGAAATATTCTCCTAAGTGAAGTATCTCAAGAATGGAATACAAGTATCACACATACTCAGTACTAAATTGAAACTAGTAGATTAACAACTAAATGCTCACATGAGAGTAAAACTCATTTTCAAGTAGTGGTGAGGTGGAAGGGGATTTATTAAGTTCCCACCCAATGAGTACATTGCATGGATATATGGCACATTTCCTGGGAGCAGGACACAAGTGCAACTTGGACTTTAACCTCATAAAAACAAACTATGTAACTGATTCTATGTACCCTCATATTAATCTGAACTTTTAAAAAGATGGATTTCTTTCATGCAATATTTTCACAGCTTTTAACATGCTAATGTGAATGTGAAACTTGAACTTTAGGTGATAAAAGGGACACTAAAACTTAGTATTTTTGAACTTACTAGACCATAAGAACTACTTTTTCTTAGAGGACATAAGAATATAGAATCCTATGGAAGAAAAGTTTCCTCAAGAGACCCTAAATTATAAACCCCTGCACTTACTGAAAGAGTGCAACACCACTCCAACCTCCTTGAAGAGGTCAACCTTCGGGCTCCTGTGAACTAAGGGCTTTCTTCTTTCTTCATCAGGTATAATAGTGAAAAAGAAGGTCATAGATGCTTGTCATACCAGTATATTTCCTTCACTTCACTTCTAGGTAAAGACATCATTTGTTGGAATACAGGAGAAGTACCTGAGTGAATACTGCTTTTCTGGTATTTACATCCTCTCCCTCCTCCTGCATGGCTATGATTTCACAAACAATTCCTGGGATCATACTCATTTCATTGGCAAGGTAATTTGGGTACCTTTTGGCCTGAGGGGAGGTTGGGATTGGGTGTTAGTGATTGAAGCAGCTTTGGACGTGAAAGAGGTGGGCAGTAAGTTTTGACCTGATGTTCTTTTCTACCATTCCACTTCTGACCAAGCTGGTACTCTGTGTCAAGCCCTCCTGGGTATGTTGACCAGCTGTGAGCATTCTCTTGAAGGAGAACTACCTTTATTCTCAGTTGCACCTTTCTCCTACATATCAGTGGCTAATTCCTTACAAAACAAAAAAGTGAGATATTAAAGGAACAGCATTTCAGTAGTCACAGTAATTCTGTGTGCTGACTTCAATAATCCTCCCAAAGGCCTCTTTCACAAAGTGGAAAAGGATAATCATGATTTCATCATACTTGTTGGTTGTTACTTTAATCTGAAAGCTCTGTGTGAGGAAGGGGACTGAGTGGCTATAAGTGATGGGACCGCTGCTTAGAAGCCTCATTGCAGTGCTTTATCGTAACACCACCTGCAGGTATCCAGGAATAGAGACACATTTATAGCAGTTTAACAACTCAAGCTTGATGAAAAATATCAAGAGCAGTGTTTCTCTTCCTTTTTAAACCCATGCTCACTAATGGCAAAACCATTTACTCTGGGGTGAAGCCTGTGGCTCAAAGGAGTAGGGTGCTGGCCCCATATACTGGAGGTGGCAGGTTCAAACCCAGCCCTGGCCAAAAACTGCAAAAAACTGCAAAAAAACAAAACAAAACAAAAACATTTACTCTATTAAATATGGTGATTTCAAGCAAAACAAATCATTGAGGCAGAGTGCTATCTCATCCTTGAGGATACTATTTTCTTTACACTCTTGTCAGTACTGCTCTTGCTAATTCAAACTCAAATCTTTTTCTTGTTTTTATATCCCAGTCTTCCTTCTGTTCTTTCACAGTTTATTTTGTTCAAGGGATATGTCTATGTCAAATTCATATCTGACACACAGAGGCAGTCCTGAGCTATATTCTTTGAACTCCTCCAAAGCATGATTAGCATTTCTAAGGCCTAGGTGATAAATCCTTTAGCTCTGGATCCTTCTTTGACACAGGCAGTTAGATAAGGTTCCCATCCTCCATAGAGGGAAGTAGATCTTTTAGAGATTATTAATTTCCAATCTTGGTAAAGGAATATAGAAGAGGGGAACTTCCACATGATACTGGTTGGAGAGTAAACTGGCACAACTTTTTGGGAGACTGTTTTGATAATATGTGCTAAGAGCCTTAAAAATGTATACATCATCTCATCCATTTACTCCATTTCTGAGATTTATGATAATTGGGTAAACTGGATAAAATGAATGTACAGGGCAGTTCATGCCAGTGATGGTGTAGAAATATCTTGAGTTATGGAATGATGTTCACAAGGTATTTTAAGTGAATTATTCTACATACAATTTAATTCCATTATTATTATTTTTTTTGGTGACAGAGTCTTGTTTTGTTGCCCTCAGTAGAGTGCTGTGGGTTCATAGCTGACAGCAACTTCAAGCTCTTGGGTTCAAGCAATCCTCTTGCCTTAGCCTCCCAAGTAGCTGGGACTACAGGAACCCACCTCCTGTCTATTTTTAGAGATGAGGTCTTGCTCTTTCTCAGGCTGGTCTCAAACTCCTGAGTGCAAGTGATGAACCTGCCTTGGCCTCCCAGAGTGCTATAATTATAGGCATGAGCCACCACGACTGGCCAAATTCCATTTTTGGTAAGAAAAATACATGCACAGAGAGGACTGGAAGAATATATCACAAAATAACAGCAACAACTTCTGCATGGTGAAGTATGGATGGCTTTTATTTTCTTCTTTAAGCTCATCTGTACTTCCATGACCATGCATGGCTCATGAAAAAAAATTTTCAAAATTATTTATTATTCACAGACCACCTATATTCTAATATGTTTTGAGATAACTGTAAAATATTCCTAGGAAGGTCATAGCATGTTTTATCATTTAGTAAGAATTTATTCTCATGTATATGCATATAAAGTTTACTTCTATAAACTTAATTTTTCCCTAGTTGAATCATAGAAAAGTCATGGTTTTTCTGGGTTTCATGAAGATGTAAAAGGCCAGGGAAAATCATTATTTCTCATCCTCCTGCTTGCTTCCTGTCACTCCTTACCACTCCCCCTCCTCCAAAATTCACACAAACAAGAAAAAAGGAATGCAAAGCTCCAAAGGTCAATTTGAATTAAGTTCTTTGAGGCAGGAGAAATGGGCAGTCATTCACCAACTCTGAACTTTGGAAATATAGTAGTTAGTCTCCAAACTCTCTTAATCACTTGCTCCTAATCTATTTTCCCTACAACCGTATTCCCAGTGTAGAAAATAAAATTAATACTCAGTCATTGGGTGCTCAGTGTTATGAATGGGGTTGCATAAAAGCTACAGATTATGTCCTCCAACCACAAACAACAGACTTTCCCCACTGTTTGCAGATCAAGGGCAGCAGCGCTGGCTGGACTTTGGGCTACATGCTGAACCTGACCAACATGATCCCAGCTGAGAAGCCAATATCCAAACCTCTCCCCTATGGCACCTATGTCTTCCTCATGGTCTTCTTCTCCCTGATCCTTGTTGCAGCATTCTCCATAGGCATTTTTATTTTTCGTAAGTCTTCATTTTCCCATAAAGAAGGAGTATAACAAGAGCTGGAATCTGCTGGCTGGAATGAGAAAAAAAATTACTTGCCCAGGGAGCACTTTCGTCTGCAGTAGTGTACAAAGTCATCCTTCCCTGCTCACCAGTGGTGTGCAAAGTCATCCTTCCCGGCTCACCAGGGCCAGTGTTGACCAGCATGAAGCTTGGTTTTTTCTAAAGCCTTTCTCTGGGAGGTATTTAGCTCCCTCTGCTGAATGGACTTCTGGTAGACACTGTCTCTTTTGTGAATCTTTCTTGGCTGCCCCTTTCTCCTTTGTACTCTGTGCTTGTGCCATTCTTAAAGACCTGCCACTTTTCATGATCTTTGCTTTATAAAAGAACAATATTGACTTTGTCTAGGAAAACTGAGAGTCCTGAGTCCTGTGCTGGGAAGCTGAGCTGGCTAAAAGATGAATCTCAGGAACGGGTTTAGCTGTACTCTTTAAGAATCTCTCTCTCCTTCTCTCTCTCTTCCTCTTGCTTCCCATTCATTAATAAAGCCATACAATGCCTTTGGAAAGGGCTGATACACATTCCGTTCCCAGGCTGCCTATTGGGTAGGAAAATTTTCTAGAGCAGGCAAATATGTGCTAAGGCCAAAGAGTTTTACAAGGGAATCTACTCATGAAGTTAATATAATTCTTAATCCCATCCAAGACAGGTATGTGAATGAATCACATATTCCTGGATGATGCCAAAATATAGAGTGGAATACTCAGAACCAAGATTTTTAAAAAGCAGATGTACATATACGCATTCAAATATCAAGGCTTACTATATGGTAAATGTATATACATGTCAGGAAGAAAAATACAGTTACAACTCAGGGTCAGGAAAATGCATCTTCTGAGGTTTTGTTTCTATTATGGCAAAATATACATATATAAAACTTAACATTCAATTAATTATAGATCAGTGACATTTAGTACGTTCACAGTGTTGTGCAACCATCACCACTATTTAGTTCTGGAACATTTTTATTATCAAGAAATTGTCTGGAGATAAGACCATCCTGGGTAAGCACAAACCTTTCAGTTAACATCTGTGCTAAACAACTGCACTGCAAAGATGGTTCACTGAATTTTAAAGCTATGATACGTCTCCTTGTCCCAGGGTTTAGTTTAGTAAGAAGGTAGCATTATTATGGATTGGCATGTTTTTGTCCTTCATTGTGTTTAAACATCAAGATATGCCAGCAACCATGTTAGGAAATATTTTTGCCACCCTTGTCAGTATTGGATTTATTTACTTATTCCATGGAATGTTTTGTGGGAGAAATAGCTACTATGAACCTTACCATGGAAAGAGGAAGATATCCCATATTCTTTTCCCTTAAGAGTTGCTGCAAGAGTTACCTATAGAGCAGGATTGAATGGGGATGTTTTCTTCTGACCTTGTCCCAAGCTTTCCATCCCTGGATATGGAGACAGATTGTTGAACTGATTAGAAAGAAAATCCCTCCCACAAACTAGAAGCCAAAATGTCCCTATATCTCTTGAACAACCAAGTCATTTTTGACAATGGCCAGGTGACTAAATATTAAAAATGCTGTGGACAGGAACTTCCTTGATTAGAATTCAGAAGCCAAATTAGAAATTAGTTGCTTATACTTTTATAGCTTTTATTGGTGCATTTATAGTGTAAAATTAGTTAATAGTGACCCATTATATTTCACCTACCACACCCAGAATGGCCCAGAGCAGATGCCTGGATCTGCCTGGAAACCAACCCTCTCTCCAACAGAATTGAGATTAGGTTATGCCTAAAACCTCCCTCCATAAGTGGAGATTTTAACAAGTGGAGTTTGGCTCCAGATACCTTAAAGGTAAAATATACACAAATATATATTATTATTCCCATTCATTCTCTTTCTCTCTCTCTCTCTCTCTTTCACACACACACACACACTTCTCATTCATTAATAAAGCCATACAATGCCTTTGGAAAGGGCAGACACACATTCCATTCCCAGGGTGCCCATTGGGTAGGAAAATTTTCTAGAGCTAAGGCCAAAAGAATTTTGAGCTCTGTGCACAAGTGCATTGTATTTATTTTTCTTTTAATCCTCACAACAGTATGAAGAAGGTAGTAGTTATTACCACTTCAATCTTATAGAAACAGAAACTGGGGATCAGAAGTTAAGTCACTTGCCTATATGGCTGAGCAAAAGTATGGCATGCATTTAACCATTATTTTCTTTCCTGATTATACTAGACTGCCTCTTCATAATTTCTAAGCATGTACCTAAAACTTGACATGAATACAGAGTTCATGGGATGTGGTAAAAAGGGAAGCAGACAGATGGGCTTGTAGTTTTTTTTCTTTTTATAGTTTTCTAAAATATCAGGCAATTTTTCTTTCTGTTTTTTTTTCAACTAATATATTTATTTTTTATTTTTATTAAATCATAACTATGGGTACATTGATGCATTGATTGGATTCAGTGTGCTGATTTGATATACAAGGTGAAATGCTGACATTGAACTGATTAACATGTCCATCATAATTATAATCTTTTCTTAATAGTTTTGCAATTTACCAATGCATCACGTGCATTAGGTGAGGTCCCCCCAAATACCCTCCCTCCTTCCACCTCCTCTTTTTATGCTTCCCTTCTACTTTCTGGACTATAGTTATGTTTTACCATTCGTATGAATGTGTAGGTGATTATATATTGATTTCACAGTAGTATTGAGTACATTGAATACTTTTTTCCCATTCTTGAGATACTTTACTAAGAAGAATATGTTCCAGCTCCATCCAGGTAAACATAAAAGATGTGAAGTCTCCATGTTTTTATGGATGCATAGTATTCCATGGTGTACATATACTGCAATTTGTTAATCTATTCATGGGTTGATGAGCAATGAATTGGGCTACAATAAACATTCTGGTGCAAATGTCTTTGTTGTAAAATGCTTTTTGATCATCTGGGTATATACCTAGTAGAGGAATTGCAGGATCAAAGGTAGGACTCCTTTTAGTTTCTGGAGTATTCTCCAAACTTATTTCCAAAAATATATTAGCTTGCATTCCCACCAGCAGTGTAGAAGCATTCCCTTCTCTCCACATCCATGCCAACATAGATAGTTTTGGGATTTTGTGATGTGGGCTAATCTTACTGGAGTTAGATGATATCTCAAAGTGGTTTTGATTTGCATTTCTCTGATGATTAAAGATGAGGAGCATTTTCTCATGTGTTTGTAGACCATGAGCCTGTTTTTATCAGAAAAGTTTCTGTTCAAATCTCTTGCCCACATAGAAGTTATTTGTTCTTTTCTTATTGATTAGTTTGAGTTTTTTGTGGATTCTAGTTATCAGACCATTGTTAGAAACATAACCTGCAAAGATCTCCCATTCTGAAGGTTGTCTGTTTGCTTTACTTACTGAGCTCATGACTGTGCAAAAGCTTTTTAGTTTGATCATATCCCAGTAATGTATTTTTGGTGTTGCTTCAATTGCCCGGGGGGGTCCTCCTCATAAAATATTCTTCCAGGCTTATTTCTTCAAGTGTTTTTCCTGCACTCTCTTCTAGGATTTTTATAGTTTCATATCTTAGGTTTAAATCTTTTATCCAGTGAGAATCAATTTTTGTTAATGGTGAAAGGTGGGGGTCCAGTTTCAGTCTTCAGTCCAGACCTCTACAGGTCACCAGCCAGTTCACCTAGTACCATTTTTTAAATAGGGAGTATTTCCCTGACTGAATGTTTTTGATAGGCTTATCAAAGAGCAAATGATAATAAGTTGCTCATCTTGGTTATCTATTGGTTCATCTCTTGGTTATCTATTCTGTTCCATACATCTACCTTTCTGTTTTTGAGCCAGTACTATTTTGATCACTATAGATTTATAGTATAGCCTGAAGTCTGATAATGTGATACCTCCTGATTTGTTTTTATTTCTGTGTAATGTATTGGCTACTCGAGATTTTTTCTGATTCCATATAAAAAGAAGCACTACTTTTTCAGGTTCTTTAAAGTATGGCAATGATGCTTTACTAGGGTTTGCATTAAATCTGTAGATCGCTTTGGATAATATGGACATTTTAACAATGTTGATTCTTCTCAGCCATGAGAATGGCCACTCTTCTGAGTATGGTATGTTTTTCCATTTGTTAACATCTTCAGCTATTTCTCTTCTCAGAGTTTCATAATTCTTTTTATAGAGATCTTTGATATCCTTTGTTAGGTAAACTCCCAGATATTTCATCTTCTTTGGCACTGCTGTAAAAGGAATAGAGTCCTTGACTATATTTTGAGCTTGACTATTGTTGGCATATGTAAAAGCTACTGATTTTTAAGTATTGATTTTAGACACTGATGTATTCCTTGATTGCATCTAAGAGTTTTGTAGTTGAGACCTTGGGATTTTCCAGGTATAGGATCATATCATCTACAAAGAGTGACACTTTGATCTCCTGTGACCCTAGTTGGATACCGTTGATCACCATCTCTTGCCTGATTGCAATGCCTAAGACTTCCATTACTAGGTTGAATAGCAGTGGAGGCAGTGGGTACCCTGCCTTCTTCCTGATCTGAGTGGAAATGTTTTCAGTTTTATTCTATTCAATATGATATTTATTGGCTGTGGGTTTACTGTAGATGGCCTCTATCAGTTTAAGAAATGTCCCTTTTATATCTGTTTTTTTAGGTGTTCTGACCCATGAAAGGATGCTAGATATTATCAAAAGCTTTTTATGCATCAATATGGTCTTTTTAAAAATTTTATTTATGTGATATATTTGTAGATTTTTGTATGTTGAACTAACCCTGGGATAAAACCAACTTGATCATGGTGTATAATTGTTTTGATGTGTTGTTGAATTCTGTTTGCTAAGATCTTATTGAATATTTTGACATCGATATTCGTTAATTTTTTGGTCTAGTTTTCTTTCTTTGTTGGATCCTTTCCTGGTTTGGGGATCAGTGTGATATTTGCTTCATAGAATAGAATGCATTGGGAAGTATTCCTTCTTTTTCTATGCTTTGGAAAAGGTTGTATAATATAGGTACTAGTTCCTCTTGAAAGGTTGATAGAATTTGGATGTGAAGCCATCTGGTCCTGGACTTTCCTTTTTTGGGAGATTTTGTATTGTTGATGCTATTTCAGTACTTGATGTACACCTATTCAAGATTTCTAATTCTTTCTGTCTGAGACTAGCAAGGTTGCATGCTTCCAGATATTGGTCCATTTCCTTCAGATTTTCATATTTCTGGGAATAGAGTTTTTTTGTACTAATCTTTGAGGAAGTTTTAATTTCTGAAGTGTCCGTTGTTATTTATCCTTTATTGTTTCTGATGGATGTTATTAGAGATTTTACCTTTCTGTTTCTGGTTAGGTTAGCCAAAGGTTTATCAAGTTTATTAATCTTTTCAAAAAACCAACTTTTTGTTTTGTTGATCTTCTGAATGATTCTTTAGTTTTCAAATTCATTTAATTCTGCCCTAATTTTTGGTTATTTCTTTTCTTCTGCTGGGTTTGGGGTTGGAATGTTCTTCCTTTTCCAGTTGCTTGAGATGACCCATTAAATTGCTGGCTTCCTCTCTTTCTGTTTTCTTGATGAAGGCTTCCAATGCTATAAATTTCCCTCTTAGGATTGTCTTTGCACTATCTCACAGGTTTTGATAATTTGTGTCTTCATTATAATTTTATTCCAAAAATTTGGTGATTTCCTTCTTAATCCTGTCTTTGACCCAGCTATCATTCAACCTAAGATTATTTAGTTTCCATGACATTGTTTTTGAGTATGAAGATTCCTGTTCCTGTTGAGTTTAACTTTTATTCCCTGGTGGTCCAAGAAGATACAAGGAATAATTCCTATTCTTCTAAGTTTGCTGAGGTTAGACTGGTTTCCTACGATATGATCAATTTTGGAGGATGATCTGTAAGCTGATAAGAAGAATGTATATTCAGTTTTATTAGGGTGAAATGTTTCGTAGGAGTCGTTAAGTCCATTTGTTCTAGGGTCAAGTTTAAGTCTAATATTTATGTGTTTAGTTTTTTCTTGGAGGATCTATCCAAGACAGTCAAAGGAATGTTAAAATCTCCAACTATTATAGTACAGGAAGATATCAGGTTGTTCATCTCCATTAGGGTTTGCTTTATAAATTGAGGAGCATTCTGGTAGGGTGCATAAATGTTAATTATCTAAATCTCTTCATGTTGGGTGTTTCCCTTCACAAATATGTAGTGATCATCCTTATCTTTATCTTTTTGGTTTAAGGCCAGTTGTATCTGCATTTCTTTCTATGCAAGTTCTTTGTAGATGATGCTTTTCTTACATCTGGCTTCTTGCAGAATTTCCTCCTTCTTCTTAACTTTGGCATAGTTAATCACAATGTGTCTAGGAGATGCTTTATTTGGATTGAGTCTAGCTGGGGTTCTGAAACTACTATCTGAATTTCTGTATCTCTTGCAATGCTTGGGAAATTCTCTTCCATAATCTCTAGGAGTAGAGTATCTGTACCTTTAGGACCATCCTCTTCTCCTTCAGAAATTCCTATAAGATTAATATTTGATCTTTTGGAATGATCCCACAGCTCTCTCATGGAATGATCAGTTTTTGCTCTCCTTCTGTCTGCCTCTTTGAGTGTCTGGGAAAGTTCAAAAGCTTTGTCTTCAGTTTCAGCGATCCTTTCTTCTGCCTGGTCAACTCTATTACTAAGGGATTCTACTGTATTTTGGAGCTCCTCAACTAAATTTTTCATTTCCTTGAGCTCTGCTATCTCTTTTCTCATTATATCCAGATCTTTGATGACTTGGGCTTTGAATTCATTAATTTCTTGAGATAACTTTAGAACTACTTTTTGGAATTCAATTTCTATCTTTTCTTCCCTTCTATTTATTTTATTTGCGATCTTTATTCTAAATTCAATTTGTGACATTGCTGCCATTTGTTTCTGCATTGCAACTTCAGTTATATCTTCTTTGTCATTTCTTGGGGAGGGGTGGTGGATCTACTCTGGTTATTCATGTTGCCAGAGTTCTTCTGTTGGGTCTGCACCATGTTTTTTTTTTTCCACCATTTGGTTATTAGAACTGGTAGGGTGAGATTGAATTGGGGTTCCCAGGTGGTAGAGTTAATCATTCCCTTACCAAAGCACTAGGCTTTGTAATTGTGGCTTATCCCCTATAACCTTACAAAGGCCCCTTTCAGAGTTTTGGGTGGACACTGTGAGGATCTATTTAGTTAGCTAGCACAAGGTAGTTCTGTTTCAAAATCAGCCAACCTCTACTCTCTCCTAAGAAGCCACAGTATTAGCTTTAAATCTCAGCTGTGGAGAGATATAGACAGCTGGGGTGCCCCACCCCCACCATTCAGTTCCTTTCTGCTACAGAACTTCCAAGGTTAACCTCAGAGGGTCCACCGGTGAACAGCCCCAGACACAAGTTCCAATTCAATTGTCTTGGGCAGTACAAACCCGGCTCAACAGAGAGGGATCCAAGGGTCTACAACAGCTCAATTGGAGCCAGGGGTCCATGCACCTTCCCACCAGAATCAGTTCACGCTGGTGTCCGTTTCTCTGCTCATGGGCCCAGTTGGAGCCAAGACCATGCCCCCCACCTGCTGGTTGCAGTCCACACCCAGGAAGCCTCTGCTCACAGACTCTGTTGTAGTCAAGGGACCACGACCCAGCCTATTGATCTTAGTCCACACTCAGTAAGCCTCTTCTTGCTGGCCCAGTTGAAATCAGGGGACCACACTCCTACCCACAGGTCTCAGTCCACACTGGCAAGCCTTTGCTTACCAGCTCTGTTTTGTGTTTGTTTTTGTTTTTGTTTTTGTTTTTAAGACTGAGTCTTACTATGTCGCCCTTGGTAGAGTGCCATGGAGTCACAGCTCATGGCAACCTCAAACTCTTGGGCTGAAGCAATTCTCTTGCCTCAGCCTCCCAAGTACCTAGGACTACAGGTGTCCACCACAATGGCCAGCTATTTTTTGGTTGCAGTTGTCATTGTTTAGCAGGCCCAGGCCAGGCTCAAACCCAGCAGTTTTGGTGTATGTGGTGACGCCCTACTCACTGAGCTATGGGCCTGAGCCACACTAGGTCAGTTGTAGTCAGGGGACCACAACACCACCTGCTAGTCGCAGTGCACACCTGCCAAGCCTCTGCTGGTGGGCTCTATTGGAATCAGGGGACTACACCCCTGCTTGCTGGTCTCAGTAAATACTCAGAGGTCTCTGATGGAGTCAGGGGACCACACCCGGCAAGCCTCTGCTCCTGGCCGAGTTGGAACCGGGACCAGCCCCACCAAGGAATTCAGTTCACACCAGGCAACCACTCTTCTGCTTGCAGGCACTATCAGAGCCGAGGATTCTGTACCCCCTCCTGCTGGACACAGCTGAAACCAAGGGTCAACACCACCACTGGCTGTGCAAAGTCATAACAAAAGGACTGTTCCTCCTCCCATAGAGTGTCACTTTCTTGCCATGCCCACTTTCTTCCCCCCTAGTTGCAGTTTCCATCCTGGTGTTTGGTGGTCCAGACTATGCCAAGATCTCTCAGGAAAAGACCAAACACTCTAGGCTCTGCAGAGGGCAGAACTTCAGACCGCCATGTGATCGGGGAAGGGTGGACTAGGAGTTTGAAATTGTGGGGAAAAATATTTGTACAATTTTATGCCCTGTGGGGTGGTGTCTAGGTTCACAAGTGGGACCTTCCTGGAGAAAGAGACCCAGTGTTTAGTGGCTCTCTCCAGTGAGCTAAAATGAGAGGTCTTTTGTTCCCTGCTCAGTTGCAGAGAGCCTGCAGCAGTCCTCTAGATGATAGGCTTTGTACCTGTAATTTGTTTTCTTTTTTTCTTTTCATGGTTAACAATATATGTTTATTTTCTCATATTTGTACTAATTTAAAAATAGGTATATATTCTTATGCTTATAGTTCTCAAACAACAATAAAAGCTAAAACATTTATAATTTAAGTTACAAGAATAGAACCAATAAAATATATAACAAATGATCCTATATTATGCAAATTAAAAGAAAAATGTATTGTTCAAAAGAAATAAATCATAAATATTTGGTTTAATGGCAAAAAGCTATAGTTTCAGATCCTCTTTCAATGTTTTTATTTACTTAATAATGTTGAAAATGCTTGTTCGCAAAAATATCTTACTCAAATTGTTACTGATAAAAAAATTAAAGTTTTCTTTCCTCTTATAAGGTAATTAGAACAGAGTATTTTTTTGCAAGACAGAGTCTCACTATGTTGCTCTCAGTAGAGGGCCATGGTGTCACAGCTCACAGCAACCTCAAACTCTTGGGCTTAAGTGATTCTCTTGCCTCAGCTTCCCAAGAAGCTGGGACTACAGGCACCTGGCACAATGCCCAGCTATTTTCTCATTGCTGTCATCATTGTTGTTTAGCTGGCCTGGGCTGGGTTTGAACCCGCCAGCATCAGTGCATGTGGCTAGCGCCATAACCACTGTGCTCCAGGGCACTAAGCCTAGAACAGAGTATTAACCAAATATGTCAAATGGCAGTTCTCTTTCTTTCTTTCTTTCTTTTTTTCTGAGACAGAGCCTCAAGCTGTCACCTGGGTAGAGTGCCATTGCATCACAGAGCTCACAGCAACCTCCATCTCTTGGGCTTAAGTAATTCTCTCGCTTCAGCCTCCCAAGTAGCTGGGATTACAGGCGCCCACCACAATGCCCAGCTATAAATGTAGGCTTGAAATCAATATTTACCTCTGACTTCTGCCTCTGCTATTATCGATTCCAAATTTCCTGTCAAATGAAGAAATCAAAGAAGATATATGAAATGTTAGTAGAAAAGGTATGGGAGAAAAAAACCGTAATTTCTAAAGGAAACCAAAACAACCCATACTAGGTTCAGGCAAGAGTACACATCGAACCCAGTCTAAGTAGAATAATGTTGTATAACTGGAGAAAACATATCTGAAATCAGGGAAAGGCACATAGTAGTAACTTTACATATAATTCCCTTCGACCTTCTCTTTCTTCTATAGCCTTATTTTCTATTCTGGTACTCCTCTCTCTTTTCCTGGATTCTCTTTGTATTTTGTCTTTTTTTTTTTTTTTTTTTGAGACAGAGTCTCATTATGTCACCCTCGGTAGAGTGCTGGGGTGTCACAGCTCACAGCAACCTCAAACGCTTGGGCTCAAGCAATTCTCTTGCTTTAGCTTCCCAAGTAGCTGGGACTACAGGTGTCTGCCACAATGCCTGGCTATTTTTTGTTTAGTTGTCATTGTTGTTTCGCTGGCCCAGGTGGGTTCAAACCCACCAGCCTCCAGTGTATGTGGATGATGCCATAACCACTGTGCTACAAGCTCTAAGCCTATTTTATATCTTTTTATATCCTATCTTCCATGTTCTTTCCCTTTAGGACAGGAGTCCTCTAACTTTTAAAACAGGAGGCCAGTTCACTGTCCCTCAGACTGTTGGAGGGCGGGACTGCGGGCCTCAGGACTAGTCGGCCACTAAGCAGGACAGGCAGCAGCAGCAAAAACACCCGGTGAGCCAGATAAATGTCCTAGGTGGGCTACATGTGGCCCGCAGGCCATAGTTTGAGGATGCCTGCTTTAGGGTGTCATGCTTTACCTTTCTCTTTCTTACCTTAATTTTTAGGGACAATGATCTCCTGATGCTCCCATATAAGTGGTATAGATAAAAAATTACTGTGTTTTTAAAAATGCTTCTTATAGCACATAGATGTGCTCCTATAGATGTGCTATAAGGAGCATTTTTTAAAAACTCGGTCTAAAAATCATGGGATTTCCATTTCTGATTCTCTTTGTGGTCAAGAATTAAACCATTTAAATTTATTATGGAGAAACAATTTAAGGGGAAATTTTCGATTCAGGGAATTTCATAAGCTCATCATTGCAGGAGAGAAAATCCTAGAAGAAAGTGTGAGAAAAACTCTTAATACTATCAGCCAGGGAAAAGAATTTATGAAGAAGATCCCACTGGCAATTTCAGAAACACCAAAAATAAACAAATGGCTTATGATCAAACTAAAGGCTTATGCACATCTAAAGGTACAACAACTAAAATAGACAACTTTCAGAGTGAGAGAAAATATTTGTATGCTATGAATCTGACAAAGGACTGCTAACTAAAATTTATAGAGAACTCAAATTACTCAACAAGAAAAAAGCAAACAGGACAGGAATAATTGGCTCATGCCTGTAATCCTAGCACTTTGGGAGGCTAAGATAAGTGGATCTCTGAAGCTCAAGAGTTTGAAGACCAGCCTGAGTTATAGGAACACTCTATCTCTACTAAAAATAGAAAAACTAGCTAGGCATTGTGGTGGGCGCCTATATCCCAGCTACTTGGGGAGGCTGAGACAAAAGGATCACTTGAGCCCAGGAGATTGAGATTGCTGTGAGATGTAATGCCACAATCACTCTACCTAGGGCAACTGAGTGAGACTCTGTCTCAAAATAATAATTATTTTAAAAAAAAGAGCAAAGAATCCCCTCTATCATTGGGCAAGAGACTTGAATAGAAACTTCTCTGAAGAAGACAGATGAATGACCAAAAAACACATGAAAAAATGCCCATTATCACTAATTATCAGAGACATGCAAATCAAAACCACTCTGAAACATCATTTAACCACAGTGAGAATAACCCACATCACAAAATCCCAAAATTGCAGATGCTGGTGTGGATGTGGAGAGAAAGGAACACTTTTACACTGCTGGTGGGAAAAGTATTTGCAAACAAATACAGCCTCTATGGAAAGAAGTATGGAGAATCCTCAAAGAGCTAAAAGTAGACCTTCCACTTGATACTGCAATCCCTTTACTAGGTATCTACCCAGAAGAAAGAAAAATCATTTTATCACAAGGACATTTGCACTAGAATGTTTTTTATAGCTCAATTCACAATTGCCAAGATGTGGAAGCAACCCAAGTGCCCATCTACCCATGAATGGATTAATAAACTGTGGTATATGTATACTATGGAATACTATTCAGCCATAAGAAAAGATGGAGACTTTACATCTTTCATGTTTACCTGGAGTTGAAGTACATTGTTCTTAGAAAACTATCATAAGAATGGAAAAGCAACTGTCCAATGTACTCAATACTGATATGAAACCAACAGAAAACAACTACATGCCCACATGACAAAAAGCACAAGTATATTCATGTTAGCGGGGGAGGAAGGGGAAAAGGTGAAAGAGAGGAGGGAGAAGGATTGGTAAATGTTCACCTAATTCTCATTGTAATGGTATACAACACCCCCCCCAGGATGCAGGCCTCAACTATAATTTCAACTTTACCTTAGAAACCCAAACAGTGTAACCTAGTTATTCTTACCCTCATATTAATCTAAAATAAAAAGTAATATACAACTATTATATGCCCATAATTAAAAATAAAATTTTAAAAATGAAAAAAACTTTACAAAAGGGAAAAGTTGTTTAGATAAGACACAATTTACAAAAGGGTTTAAAATTATCTTCTCATGGGTTGAGTTTTGAGATCCTTTAAGTAAATATATCCATCTATTCAATGACCAGACTTCTCACCAAAAGCTAAAAGTAATCAATGAAAGATCAATGTTGATCAAAGAAAATTAATGAGATAAATTATATTACAAGATCCTTGGATTTCTCAAACCAATTAACAGATTATGTAATAAAATGATTTATGGCAGCAAGGATGGGAATCCACAAATTTATGGGAAAATACTTAATATTTTTAATATTACTAATTTTTCTTTCTCTTTTTTAAAAAATTGAGTAATTGGCTATACCAAAAAGTCTAGTTGGATGTATTTAGTTGAGAAGGTTCTGACAGAAAAGCAATATACCTTAGAATCAAAAAGAAAAACAGCTTTTTATTCATATTTTGATCCATATTCATTTACATAGCATTAGACATTTTCATAAATACCTTGACTTGCTCTATTCGGTCTCTGGCTTCAACATCAATAAGGTACCTGAGTAAAAAACATCACTTCAGTTTTACCAGATAGGTAAGACTGAATTTTTAAATATTCATCTCAAAAAGATAGGCTTGAAAATTTAGCCCCTACATCATACTTAGTTACCTATAAGGTATCTGGTTCTCTTAGTTCCATTAATATAATGAACTCTAATTAGTTTACCTATAAAATGCAAAGAAACATTTGAAAGTGTGAGAACATTTTTAAAATGAGAGTTGTACAATAAAAAAACATTGTATACATTATTTATGATTATTTTCAATAAAATATTTACCATTGGTGGAATTCTTTGTTTTTTTTTTTTGAGACGGAGCCTCAAGCTATCCCCCTGGGTAGAGTACCATGGCATCACAGCTCATAGCAACCTTCAACTCCTGGGCTCAAGCGAGTCTCCTGCCTCCGCCTCCCAAGTAGCTGGGACCACAGGCGCCCGCCACAACGCCCGGCCATTTTTTGGTTGCAGCCATCATTGTTGTTTGGCGGACCCGGGCTGGGGATTCGAACCAGCCACCTTAGGTGTACGTGGCTGGCGCCTTAGCCGATTGAGCCACAGGTGCCGAGCCGGCTATGAATCACTGTGACAAACAACCCGGCCAGAACTCAGTCCCACACATGCTTACTTGATAGTGAGCAGAGGACACTTTTGTTACCATAGATTCTAATTAATAAATGTAGAAGAAATGACAGAAATTTAAGAATCACCTTGTGGCAAACATCACAGTAATAATAGTTGCAGGCAAGAATAGCTGCTAAGCTTAGTAAGCAAAAGTAGAAAGACAAACAGGATGTTTGCATAGAATCAGAGTATAACCCTACCAGATCCTTAATAAATTCAAAGGAAAAATAGTAAGTTCACAGCAGAGAAATCTGTCATGGGGTTACTATCACCAATATTGAAACAGATCACGAATCTCCTAATATGATCTATTACCAAGACACAACATTATTTCTGTGATGTTGCCCAAAACGCATAACCTTGAACTAAATCATGCAAAAACATTAGATTAGCCCCCCAAGTGACTTTTGCTAAAAGAAAAACTTTAGAGAGCAGCGTCTATAGCTCAAAGGAGTAGGGCGCTGGCCCCATATGCCAGAGGTGCTGTGTTCAAACCCAGCCCCAGCCAAAAAACTACCAAAAAAAAAAAAAAAAAAGAAAAGAAAAACTTTAGATACATTAAATGCAATGGAGGCTAATTACAGGATGTTTGGAGAATCTGGTTGCCCCGGAACCAGAATCTGCCTGGGGCTGCCCCATGTTGGACAGTATTTATGGCCAGAAAAAGGAAAGTAATATACAGAAAATCGAAGTGAGGCACAAGAACAGCTGGATTGGCGGGATCTTTTATTGGACGAATTCCAAATCTCTTCTGAACATGGTTTGAACAGTTGCTAGTGATTGGCCGAAACTGTGCTTGGAATAAGAGTAGATTACAGCCTGTTTATACATCCAGTTAAGTTACAGTTCATGATGCAGGTAGAAAGCTTTAAGTCGAATTTGAAATAGGTGAGGAGGCAGTGTTAGGTGTTGAGGGACCAGGTATCAGGTCTCTATGTTCCCAGTACAGAAGAATGGTTACTGGTACCCAGTAGGCAGAATTAACGAGCAGAGCAACCAGGTGCAAACTGGCAAAGCACCAAAGTTTTATTTTATTGGCTCGGCGCCTGTGGTCCCCGCTACTTGGGAGGCTGAGGCAGGAGACTCGCTTGAGCCCAGGAGTTGGAGGTTGCTGTGAGCTGTGATGCCACAGTATCCTACTCAGGGGGACAGTTTAAGGCTCTGTGTCAAAAAAAAAAACAAAACAACAACAACAAAAATAGTCATTCTTCAACCTGCCAGCATTATGTAATATTGTTAAGAATCCTTTCTTTTATTTTTCTTTTTTTTTTTTTTTGAGACAGAGCCTCAAGCTGTCCCCCTGGGTAGAGTGCCATGGCATCACAGCTCATAGCAACCTCCAACTCCTGGGCTCAAGCGAGTCTCCTGCCTCCACCTCCCAAGTAGCTGGGACCACAGGCGC
>CAUYQV010190579.1:0-11174 GCA_963574575.1 Galagoides demidoff | reverse complement strand
TGGGCTCAAGCGAATCTCCTGACTCCGCCTCCCAAGTAGCTGGGACCACAGGCGCCCGCCACAATGCCTGGCTATTTTTTGGTTGCAGCCATCATTGTTGTTTGGCGGGCCCGGGCTGGGGATTCGAACCTGCCACCTTAGGTGTACGTGGCTGGCGCCTTAGCCGATTGAGCCACAGGCGCCGAGCCTCATCCTTCATTTTCAAAGTACACCACTCTAGTCTCTGCTCAGTGCTATGATCTGAATGTGTCCCCCAAAATTCATGTTAGAAACTTTTTTTTCTTTTAGAGATGGGGTCTTGCTATGTTGCCCAGGAAAGAGCGCAGTGGCTATTCACAGGTGCAATCCCACTACTGATCAGCATGAGAGTTTTGACCTGCTCCATTTCCAACCTGAGCCGGTTCACCCCTCCTTAGGCAACCTGGTGGCCCCTAGCTCCCCAGAGGTCACCGTATTGATCCTGAACTTAGTGTGGACACCAGATCGGTATAATGCACTATAGCCCAGAACTCCTGGACTCAAGTGATCCTCCTGTCTCAGCCTCCTACGTAGCTGGGACTACAGACACTCGCCACTGCGTCCGGCCATATGTTAGAAACTTAATCTCCAATGCAGCAGTGGTGAGGTGGGACCTTTGATAGGTGATTTGGTCATGAGGGATCTACCTTCATGAATGAATGAATGATAGATCATAGGAGTGGACTCCTGATAAAAGGATGAGCTTGGCCCCCTTTCTCTCTCACCTGATTGCCTGGGGAAATGAAGGTGTGCCCTTGACCCTGCCCTGCCAAATCACCAGAGGGATGGTGCATAATTCATAGCATGACCAGTGAACTACAATGTGACCTAGCACCAGCCAGGCAAAATACGAAAGCAGCAGCCCTAATGGATCAGAAAGAGACAAAAAAAGCCACCCATTAGAAGTACCTGAAGTCCTAAGGCTCCCAGGCCCAGCCATTTGTAATTTCTGAAACAAATCTCCTTTTCCATAAAGTTAAATAGTAGACTTATGGTCCTTGCCACCAAGATGTTCTCATCTTCCACCAATCATGGGCCATCCCTATAGCCAGCCTGCAAAGACTGAACACACTTAATGCGCAGACAAATGGCAGCTCCTTGTTCATGATAATTGAACACGCTGACATTCTGGATTTAGATATTAGGATATTAGTCTCTTATGAGTTGTCAGTGTGGGTCAATATCCCTGAGTGTGATTGCATATGTGACTAAGAAGACAAGGAACAAGAGTTTTAAGAGTCAGAAAGCCTGGCCAGAGACATTGTGCCTCACCATTGTAATCTTAGCACTCTGAGAAGCCAAGGCAGATGGATTGCCTGAGCTCAGAGTTCGAGACCGCCTGAGCCAGAGCAAGATCCTGTCTCTACCAAAAATAGAAAAAAAAACTAGCCCTGTTTTGTGACAGATGCATGTATTCCCAGCTACTTGGGAGGCTGAGGCAAGAGGATTCCTCAAGGCCAAGAATTTGAGGTTGCTGTGAGCTATGATGCCAGAGTACTCTATCCAGGGCAACAGAGTGAGACTCCATCTCAAAAAAAAAAAAAAGAAAGTCATGCTGGGCGCTGTGGCTCACACCAATAATCCTAGCACTTGGGGAGGCGGAGGTGGGTGGGTTGCCTGAGCTCACAGGTTCGAGACAAGCCTGAGCCAGAGCGAGACCCCATCTCTGAAAAAAAAATAGCCAGGGGTTCAGCGCCTATAGCTCAGTGGCTAAGGTGCCAGACACATACACTGAGGCTGGCAGGTTCTAACTCAGCCCAGGGCCTGCTAAACAACAGTAACAACTACAACAAAAAAATAGCCAGGCATTGTAGTGGGCACCTGTAGTCCCAGCTACTTGGGAGGCTAAAGCAAGAGAATCACTTAAGCCCAAGAGTTTGAGGTTGCTGTGAGCTGTGATGCCACAGCACTCTACCAAGGGTGACACAGTGAGACTCCGTCTCAAAAAAAAAAAAGAGTTACAAAGACCTAGATTGGGTCCCAGCTCTGCCATAATGCCTTACCAGCTATGTGTCACTGGAAAAGTTACTGTCTTCCTCTAAGCCTAGGTTCCTCACCTATAACCTGAGGATTGCTAAAGGACCTAGCTCATAAGATTACCTTGAGTACTAGAGTAGGCAAGGGTGGCCAGGTGCAGTGGCTCACGCCTGAAATCCCAGCACTCTGGGAGGCCAAGGCAGGCAATTGCTTGAGCACAATTCAAAACCAACCTGAGCAAGACGGGTCTCTACTAGCCAGGAATTATGGCAGGCACCTGTGGTCCCATCCCTGGGGAGGCTGAGGCAAGAGGAGCTCTTAAACCCAAGCGCTTAAGGTTGCTGTGAGCTATGATGCCATAGCACTCTACTCAGGGTAACAAAGTGAGACTGTCTCAAAAAAAAAAAAAAAGACCAGCCAAGGGTAGGCTCTGTACAGTGTCCCTAATTATTACTGCATCAACATGACAAAAATCACATCCTTTGTCTCCACTTACAAACCCAAATAATTCTGAAAAATAGGCCATCCATACTCATATGGCAGAAAAGACTGATATGAAGTGATAGGAGGCCACTTAAAATCTTTCTCTATCCCTATTGTTTAAATATTTGTGGCAGAAATATTAACATGTTTGATTACAGGACTCCACTGGGGTACTACACCTAAGCATCCTAAAATTGGAAAACTGAATTACATAACTAATAATCTAGTTTCAAGGTTTCAAGAACTATAGACATGTATGTTTAAGAAGGTGAAGATGAAGCCAGGCCTGGTGACTCATGCCTGTAATCCTAGCACTCTGAGAGGCCAAGGAGAGTGGATTGTCTGACCTCAGGAGTTCAAGACCAGCCTGAGCAAGAGGGAGACACCCTCTCTAAAACTAGTCAGGCATTATAGTAGGCATCTGTAGTCCCAGGTACTTGGGAGGCTGAGGTAAGAGGATCACTTGAGCCTAAGAGTTTGAGGTTGCTGTGAGCTATGATGCCACCTCACTCTACCAAGGACAACAAAGTGACACTCTCAAAAAAAAAAAAAAAGGAAAGAAAAGAAAAAAGGTGAGGATGAGAATTTAAAACTGGCCTGTTATTATGCACCAAGGTACCTGCCATCTCAAGAGGACACTGGCAGCCAGCCAACCAGTCTATACAAACTCCACCCCAACCTCACTATGTCCCTTTCCCTGAAACTTTCTAAGGGGCCTTTAAAATTTGTATTCAGCTCTCTCAAACTAAAATCAGGGTGACATCCCGAGAAACCTGCCTGGTGACAGCCAAGGTGGAGCTCCAGATGAAAGGCACACAACTTTAAACATAAAATAAAGCATTTAACGGAACAGCTGTTTATCAAGCATAAGCACAAAGCCCAGGTACCATTAGGTTTTTAATTATACATCAATGATTGTGGAAAAGCAATTATTCCCATAATTAAAATATTATTTTAAAAAAGACTTAAAGAAAAGATGTCAGCAGAATGAAAGAAGATACATTTCTTTCATGTTCAAACCACAGTGATCACGACACGGCAGCACACACAGCCTGGCGCTTTGTGCTCTCAGCATCCTCTGGTTCCCCTTCGAGGGCCCGCTTTCGACCAGTGGAAGACTGGCAATGAAGGAAAATGGAGAAACGTTCACAAGAAAATCATTAGCAAAAATAAATAAATAAATAAGAAAATCATGGCTTCTTTAAGATTACCAAAGTTTCCCAATATGCTTCCAGTAATATGGGAGTATCTCATGTTAAACTTATATACCATTCATTCATTGACAACTGAATCTCCACTACACCCCCAACTCAAACACATTTACCTACTTGACATTTCTCTCCCTTGTAGCTTCTGCCCACTAAATGACATGTGTTACACATCTTTTCCTAAATAATCAAGTTTAGGAGGACTACGATACCTTTCACTTGTAGCCCTAAGTCTTCCTCTTGTGTGGGAAGACCATCTTTTTTGTGCCTTAGTTGTTTTCCCAGTTATAAAATTGAGAGGGAGCAGCGGGGAAGAGGAGAGATTATTCACCAAAAGAAAGCAGGATAGGAATAAACAGATATTAATTATACTTAAAAAGAAATTTATAAGAATAATATTATAATTAAGGAATCAACCACTTCCCCAAATTTTAATTTTTCCAACAAATTTATATTTGAACCTCTAATCAAGTCTTCCAAACTTGCCTTGCTGGAGACTTTTAGAATAACAATTCCTAGCCATGCTTTATCTAACATATTTAAACATACCAGCATTAAATCTTCTAAGGGTGCTGGAATAGATCAAGCTAAAACAAAGTACCAGTTATATTAGCTAAAAAACTGTTCAGCAATTATGACTCAAGAGAATCTTCAAATTCACCAGCTCTTCAAACCAGCCTACATTTAATGATCATGAGGAATACCAATACCTGCGCTGGAACTGAGGACTTATTTTCCTCAGACAGCAGCTCCTCAAACTTTCTCTTCATGTTCGCATCCTGTGAAAAAATTGAAAATATAAGTAGACTGTGTCTGAATGAAAGAAAGCTCCTAGGATGACAGGGTTAGGATTTCCCTGGATGAGGGAAACAGGCAAAGACATCCAGTTTGTCCACTAAGAATCAGCCCATCACTGAAGCTCTCAGATCAAAAAGACCACAACTACTCCCCTCTGCCTTCCCAAAGTAGTGTGCTCCAACACTGGTTGAATCATGTACCTTCAAGCTCTCAGAACTCTCAGTGGGTGAGAGAACCACAGTCCCTAGTGGTCAAATGATTTTTTATTTTGTTTGTTTTGTTTTTTTGAGACCCAGCCTCACTCTGTCACCCAGGGTAGAGTGCCATGGCAACATTGTAACTTACACCGACCTCAAACTCTTGGGTTCATGTGGTCCTCTTGCCTCAACCTGCTAAGTAGCTGGAACTATAGGCATGCACCACCACGCCCAGCTAGTTTTTCTATTTTTAGTAGAGATGGGGGTCTCAGTCTTGCTCAGGCTGGTCTCCAGCTCCTGAGCTCAAGCAATCTACCTCTTCAGTCTCCCAAAGTGCTAGTATTATAGGCGTGAGCCACTGCACTCGGCCTGAAATGATTTTTTAAACTAGCATCCCAAAACTTGAGAAAGATGTCAATTGGGAGCCAGGCACAGTGGCACACACCTGTAGTCAAAGCTACTCAGGAGACTGAGGCAGGAAGATCAATTGAGCCCAAAAATGCAAAGCTGCAGTGCACTATGATCACCCTTGTGGACAGCCACTGCATTTCAGCCTGGGCAACATACCAAGACCCTCCCCCTAAAATAAATTAAACTCAAAAAGAAAAAAACAAAAGATGGCAATCAGGAGGTCACAGACTTGGCCTGACTCCATGCAGCTCCCCAAATTCTTTGGGGACCACCACTTACCATTCCCTTCAATCCTGCCAACTATGAGGCCATTTACTCAGGCCATCCTAACAACCAGCCAAGCATCCTAGGAAAATTTACCCAGTGGATACTTTACAAGCTACCAAAAGGACTTCAAGCCCACAATATCCCAAGTAGCTCAAGTCTAATAAGAAAGGAAGATAATGAACAGAACACTGCATTACAAGTATTTCATGCTACAGGAAGAGAAGGGTAAAGCACAGAGGACAACCCACAGAAGTGTACAAGGGTGATTCCCACCTTCCTGAATGCTCACTTCTACAAGGATCAAGGATTTGTCTTTGGGAGCCCTGAAAGGTGAGCTGGTACAGCACTCCCCACCTTCAGAAAGGTGAAAGAAACATCTACAACTAGCATTGTGGGCTGTGGGGCTGGCCAGAAGCCCAGCCCAGCCACTCTCAATGGTATGTGCAGAACACAGAGCCAGAACTGTCTGATTCTGAAGTCTCATCTAGTGTTTTCCACTCAACCCCACCCCCCCCCTCCCATGAAGCCATAGCAGGCAAGGGCAGAGGACACAGGAGCAAAAGCCTCCAACATTCAGCAATTTGAGGGATATAGAAATTTTATAATACTAAAAAGTACTATAATACTAATAACAGGCTCAGCTATCCCCTATCTAGTAGCTAGAATCATTATCTGCTTCCTCTCTAATACTGTTTTATAGAGTTACTATGCCATTTTGATAGCACCACACTTTCTCCACTGGGAATATCCTCCTTGCCTTCCTGCCCATCCACTTCACCCACCTTCCTCATTCAGTGAACAAATATTTTCTGAGCACCCTCAGATGCCAGGTACTCTAATAGGCACAGGGCCTCCCTATCAGAGGGATTCATGAAATATTTGAAAATGGTGACCCACTAATCCCCAACCTTATTACCAGGCCATTCAGCATCAAGGCATTCCTCACACAGTGTGAAGATATGGATACCCAGAATGTTGTGGGCAGGGGCCCTGCCTTGTCCTGGTTTAGAACCATACTCTGTGCACCTATCATTATTACTACATATATCACACTGCTCTGTAATGACTGGTCAGGACAGGCCAGGGCCCAGACTGTCAGCTCCCTGTGGCAACGACTATCTTATCCTATTCCTTTTTGCATCCAGTGACTAATGGTGATTGGAACACAAGCTCATTAACTATGCTGTGAATATACAAGTGCATGAACAAATGAAACCAAAATGGAATGCCCCTCACATGGCAGCCCTCTGTGCCACCAGGGTGACCACAGCTCTATTTAATAGGCCTCTATTTAAAACGTGATCAGCTAGCAATAATATGAAGATGGAGCTTACTGCTACCACAAGTAGCAACGTTTATCTGTAAATATCTTTCCTTTGGAAAAAAAAAAGAAGAAGAAGAAGAAGAAGAAAGCCAGGCATGGTGGCTTATGTCTGTAATCTCAGCACTTTGGGAGGCTGAAGGCAGGTGGATTACTTGAGCTCGGAAGTTTGAGACCAATCCAAGAAAAGCAAGACCCTATCTTTAAAAAAAAAAAAATCTTTCTTTTGAGATGTCTATAACCTACTCACAAGTTACTAAAATTCTGTCCACAAAGGACAGGAGAAAAAGGGGGAAAAAATTAAATTATACCTCAAAGGCAAAAGAAAGCTATGCTCTATTTCAGGTAATAAATATAAAGCAGAAAGTAGCTAGAAGGGACATTCCCAAAACTGGACACTACTGCTGATCATAAAACAGAGACCAGAACCCATGTTCAATGCACAGTCCAGTGCCAGACCCACAGAACCATTTGGTTTGTTCAAAAACACTGAAGTTTCCCAAAATAAAACCTCAACTATATATACATACATAAATTATATATAAAAGTTTATATATATATATATATACACACACTTTTTTTTTGAGACAGAGGCTCATCATGTCGCCCTCAGTAGAGCGCCATTGCATCATAGCTCACAGTAACCTCCAACTCTTGGGCTTAAGCAATTCTCTTGCCTCAGCCTCCCAAGTAGCTGGGACTACAGGCGCCTGCCACAATGCCCTCTGCTACCTCCCTGAAGCTTCCCTAAATGAAAGTTGAAGATGGGTAGAATACAGCCCACCCCACGTGCAGTGGAACTAGAACAACTTCTCAAAGGAACACAGGCCAAACTGTAGTCTCAAGGCAGCCAAGTGGAAGCAGAATAGGCCCATCTAAGAGCCACAAGTAACATTTAAAAGGTTGATCCCAGGGGTGGTGCCTGTGGCTCAAGGAGTAAGGCCCCATTTATCAGAGGTGGCGGGTTCAAACCCAGCCCCAGACAAAAACTGCAAAAAAATAAATAAATAAAACTTGTAAAACTTGTAAAAAGGTTGATCCCAATACAAACAAACTGGCTCAGCACCTGTGGCTCAAGTGGCTAAGGCGCCAGCCACATACACCTAAGGTGCCGGGTTCAAATCCAGCCTGGGCCCACCAAAACAACAATGACAGCTGCAACCAAAAAATAGCCAGGTGTTGTGGCGGGCGCCTGGTCCCAGCTACTTGGGAGGCTGAAGCAGAAGACTCACTTGAGCCCAGCAGTTGGAGGTTGCTGTGAGCTATGATGCCATAGCACTCTACCCAGGGGGATAGCTTGAGGCTCTGTCTCAAAAAAAAAAAAAAAAATACAAACAAACTCCTATCTATACCTTCCCATCCCCTTCACACACACACACATACACTCCATACACTTAAAGCAATTATATTAAAAAGACCCAACAGAGCAGACATGTTTCTGTCCTCTTCCTCATCTCTATCAGGCAGCAGGGTTCTCCATGTATGTCAAGTAAGCAGGCAGGCACCATCCCATACCCACCTGAAGCCAGGGATGTCTCAAGGCTTCTTCTGTTGTAAAACGCACCTTTGGATCCACTACTAACAACTTCTTGACAAGGTCCAAAGCTAAAAGCAATAAGATAATTGGGCAAAACATAATGAAAAGGATGAATACATTTAATCAGCAATATTATAGAATGCTAGAATTACAGACCACTATCCAGAAAGAAGAGAAAGGGTCTGAGATCAGGGAACCAACAGACATAGTGGGCAGTGACCTCTAATCTCCTGATTTTATGCATTCTGAGTACTCTGAGAACACCAGGAATAATGACACTCCCCATCTCTTCCTGCTGGGACATCACAATCTCTTAGCTCCCTGTTACCTCTCATGGCTAGAATCAAGTTCAAACTAATTAAATCTGAACTTCCACACAGTTCTAAGATACTCAGAATTCATAGCAAAGTCTCCCTGAGATCCATGGATTAACGGTTAGATTTACTCAGCCACAGAGTCTCCCTGGAACTACAGACTGGTCAAAAACTGCTTCAGCAAGCAACTGCAGGCTAACTTGTACATTGCAAGCATATTATTATTATTCCTCAAATACGCTGACATTCAATACAATCACCTCTGTTACATTATTTGATATTTAATCTTCTATTTTTTTCTTCAAAAAACAAAGCTGCACTTTTAAATTACAAAATGCAAGGTAACTAATGACATTTAGCTTTGACATGCTTAGTTAAAGGAAACTTTGTAGTTAAAAATTTACTCATTATTTTACACATTTAAATATGTATCACCCACTTGAGTACATTATACTTAACCCTCACAAAAACTCTTTAAGGTTGAGGTTATTGAGGTCCCCTTTATAAATAAAGAAAATGAAAACTCAAGTTAGATAACTTGCCTAAGGTCACACAGCTAAGAACTAGCAGACTCAGAACTGAAGCCTCTCAGTCCTCTGCCTCTCAAATGGTACAAAACTAACAACAGAAAATAAGAACAGAATTGACAAGAGAAAACATCATGGAATTTTGAAAAGAAACTCCTAGCACAGCACATACACATTTTAGCAAACCACAAATTCTTAACCCTTTGATATTCATACCATTCTCTGAGACATCTGCCCAGACTTCAGGAATGAAGTGATATTTTCCACTGGTGATCTGATCCTTCAGGGAAACTTGAGTCTTATGCTCAGAGAAAGGTGGATACCCACTAAGGCTTAATATTGGTAGACAGAGAAAGGAAAAGAAATCAAGTGGCATTCTCAGTGGCATTTGGATATATCGATTTCTTTTTCAGCATAATGAAAAAATCAGATTATTCTTTAAAATCAATGGTCCAAAAGTAACCTAAATTCAACACAAGCTTGCTACCTGGACATGTTTATGATTTCACCTAATCACCTCCAACCAGACTTTGAAGCAATGAAAACTTCTCTTACCAGATAAAAAGAATAACTCCTAAGCTCCAGCAGTCTACAGCACGGTTATACCCGGCAGTCCCAACAGAACCAAGAACTTCAGGAGCCAAGTAGGTAGGGGTACCACATAAGGTTCTCATGAGAGAGGTCTCCCCCAAAATCTTTGACTGCCCAAAATCAGTAATCTAAAATTAAAGACAAAAGGGAATAATTATTAAGGATGTCATAAAATAAAAAGATTAGCATAGTCTGCCAGTTCAAAAAAATGTAGGCCAGATCAGTTTCTAGTGTACAAATCGCAGACATACCTGCCATTAATCTGAAATCTACAAATTCAAATTCAAGCCTTTTCAAGTTAAGGTTTTTATTATGCTTAAATTAAAATTCCTCAGCCTAGGAACTAACTTCAAGACTCAGGTTTGTCCAACTTACCTATGCTCTATCATCTTACAGAAAGCCTATAACATGATGGAGACAGGAGGGTGCAAGTTGGCGGCCAAGTCACAGCTTCTTTGCAACCAGGCATGGTAAGATTGGGGAGAAGACTCTAGGCATCTCTGGCTTGTGGTCTCTGTCCAGAAACATCCCTTTGGGATACAGTGAGACAGCGAGAGACTTCTAGACCCCAGGAGGAGGACAAAAGCAGTGGAGAACTGGCAAGTGGTTGCGTTTGGTCTGAGGCTGCCATAGCTGTAACTATAACAGCAGCAAGACTGAAGACAGGGAAGGCCTTCCCTGTGGGTTGTTTTGTTTTTTTGGACTTGGGCACTCAGTTGAACTACCTTGGGAGAACTTGGGCGAGAGTGCGGGTGACTTTAAACGTTGTCCAGGGTCCAGGACTGAGCTGCTGGGCCGGAATGGAGTTAACATTGTTCAGCTGTGGGCCTCACAAAGCCATTGTGAGAGAACTGCCCTGCAGGCTCTGCTCTCAGGGTTGCAGAGTGAGGCTTAGACCTGGTGACTTTGGGCGGGTGATCTAGTGACTGTGAGCAGCCAAAGGACAGAACTGAGACACTGGGGAAAAGCAGAGCTTTCAGTGTTTGGCAGTAGGAGGGCTGTGGTGCAGCTTCAGCCCTCAGAGGCATAGAGTGAGGCAAGTTTTGGCACATCCAGATAAGTGGGCAGCTACTTTAAGAGAGACCCCAGTGACAAGTGTTTTCCTGGGAATGCTTCTGCTTAGCCAAGGTTAACCGTTTAAAGTGTCTTTTAAGCAGGCTGAGGTGAGATTCAGGCTTTCAATCTAGTGGGGTTTGAGGGTGAAGAAGTCAGCAGATGCTGCCAGTCTCCATCTCATACAGCTGTACCAGCATTGTGATTAGCCTCTCATATGCCAGAAGAGCACCTGTTGTCCGGACAATATTCAGCAAGATATATACCTAACAAAAGAGGTGAAGGACCTCTATAAAGAAAATTATAAGGCTCGGCGCCTGTGGCTCAATCGGCTAAGGCGCCAGCCACGTACACCTAAGGTGGCGGGTTCGAATCCCCAGCCCAGGCCTGCCAAGCAACAATGATGGCTGCAACCAAAAAATGGCCGGGCATTGTGGTGGGTGCCTGTGGTCCCAGCTACTTGGGAGGCGAA
>CAUYQV010190575.1:0-18602 GCA_963574575.1 Galagoides demidoff | reverse complement strand
CCTGGGTAGAGTGCCATGGCATCACAGCTCATAGCAACCTCCAACTCCTAGGCTCAAGCGAGTCTCCTGCCTCCGCCTCACAAGTAGCTGGGACCACAGGCGCCCGCCACAACGCCCCGCTATTTTTTGGTTGCAGCCATCATTGTTGTTTGGCGGGCAGAGGCTGGGGATTCGAACCCGCCACCTTAGGTGTACGTGGCTGGCGCCTTAGCCGATTGAGCCACAGGCGCCGAGCCAGAACTTGCACTTCTAAGGAGCAGAGTCCAGACCCTTCCCTGCCAGGCAGATGCTCCCTGGGGAGGAGGTGGGGCCTTGCTTTTCTCCCATAGGGCTGACTTGCACCTTCTTCACCTCCTCCAGGAAGCCTTCTTGAATCTCAGGTACCAGGTCTTCTGTGCATACTTGTCCTGAAACTGTGTCAAATGAATAAATGAGCCTTTTTTGGAGGGAACTCTTGAGATAACCAGACTATTCTTTCCCTACTATAGGGCAGGGGCCTCAGGCAGCCCTTTAGCCTTCACGTCTCCCACTCTTTCTCTTCAGAGCCAGTGAGTGGTGAAGAAATGGAGGCTTCAATGTATGACTGAATCATTTCTGTGTCTATGTCAGGGGCAAGGAATCTGGGACCTGAATGTCACATGTGGCCTTCTAGGTCCTTAAGAGTGGCTTTGTTTAGGGGATTGCTTAAATTTGGAGTGTCCATATCTTCATCTGGAGGAAATGGCTGGGAAAAGAAGTCTCAGCACAAGGTGGGTTTCCCCTAGGCCCTTCTGTCTGTGAGATGACAGAGTGGGAGCAGGACAGTGGGCACCTGCTGTGTCAGGACCTGTGTTTATATTAATATAAATAGAAATGAGTGAGTGAGCTATCCTTGCCCTACGCTCCATAGTCACCTCTGCTGCTACGCTTTTTTTTTTTTTTTTCGAGATAGAGTTTCACTTTGTGACCCTTGGTAGAGTACTGTGGCACATCACAGCTCACAGCAACCTCGAACTCTTGGGCTCAAACAATTCTCTTGCTTCAGCCTCCTGAGTAGCTGGGACTACAGGTACCCTCCACAATGCCCAGCTGTTTTTATAGACAAGGTCTCACTCTGGCTCAGGCTGGTTTAGAAACCTGAGCTCAGGCAGTCCACCTGCCTCAGCCTCCAAGAGTGTTAGGATTACAGGTGTGAGCCACCATGCCAGGCCTGCCACCCTTTTTTTTTGAGGCAGAGTCTCTCACTATGTCGCCCTTGGTAGAGTGCCATGGTGTCACAGCTCACCAGCAGCTTCAAACTCTTGGGCTCAAGCGATTCTCTTGCCTCAGTCTCCCTAGTAGCTGGGACTACAGGTGTCTGCCACAACGCCTTATTTTTTTGTTGCAGTTGTCCTTGATTTTAGCTAGCCCGGGCCAGGTTTGAACCTGCCAGCCTCTGTGGCCGGCGTCCTACCCACTGAGCTACAGGCACTACCGCCTCCCCCCCTTTTTAAGACAGTTTCCCTGTCAACCTGTGTAGAGTTCTATAGTGTCACAGCTCACAGCAACCTCTAACTCTTGGGGTCAGGCAATTCTCTTGCCTCAGCCTCCTGAGTAGTTGGGACTACAGGCACCTGCCACCATGTCCGGCTAATTTTTCTATTTTTAGTAGATATGGGGTCTCCCTCTTGCTCCGGCTGGTCTGGAACTCCTGAGCTCAAGCAATGCACCCTCCTCAGCCTCCCAGAGTGCTAGGATTACAGGCATGAGCCAGCAGAGTCCAAGATGTTATACCTCTTCACTGAGGTAGGGGCTCTTCTGTGGCATTGGCGAGGTTGGGGGGGGGGGTGTCTCTTCAGGCCTCTTATTCCCCAAACAGGCCAATACTGAGCCCTCCCCACCAACTACTGGGTTGAGAGGCCCTAAGGTCAAACATCCAGCCTCCCAGGTGTCCTGATGTCCAAACTTCTGCATAGGCCACTTGCCCTCCACAGAACCTGTTGAGTAGAGGGAGGCCCCAGGGTCCAGGATGACCATCCCATCAGACACAAGGCCACTTCCAGCCAAAAAGGAATGGGACGTTAGTGTGGCCACTTGGGGTGGGCAAGTACTAGACTGACAGCAGCTGGAGGCTGACCCTTCCATCCTCTAAGGCATAGGCTAGGTATGACTAGTTAGCCTTCCTGAAGGGGTTCACCATCACTGGTTCTACCACCTACTCACCAAGAGAACCGGGGCAATTAGTTCCTAACCTCATGAAATCTGTTTTTAGTGTAGAAAAGTGTCTTGTGTTGATGGGACAGATAGTTGGTGAAAAAGGGGACACCAGAACAATTATGTCTGTCCAAGGCTCAGTCACCAAACGGTGGGGGTGGGTCATTTCTTAAAGCCTGCAAGGGATGGGCCACTCCCCTTCTCCCTACCCCAAAGGGACCCCACAGATAAAACAAGCCAGGAGCAGGCAGAAGACTATTATATATCATGCTTTTAATACAAACTTAAAAAAATCTGGAACAATATAAACTGTACAGATTTGATCAATCTTTTTGTTTTGTTTTTAAACTAAAATCTCTAAACACACTAATGTCCCATTCCAAAATATTGCACAACATTCTGAATACAAAATGCTTGATTGTATCCCTCCTTCACTAAAGAAAAAGTTCACTACCCTGCTCTCCCGGCTCCTCTCCCTGTTTGCCTCAATGCCCCCTTCCCATCCCTAGGGAGAAAATCGTCTGTAGCTCACTGCCTTGAGAAAAGGACATCACCTGGGCCTACGGTTTACATTCTTTACAATAATCTACCTCTTGATTTGTTCCTGGGAAAGAGGGATAGAGAGAGAGGATGGGGAAAGGGAGAAAGGTTTTATTCTCCTTTTTTTTATTTTAAAGTTTGTTTTTCCTGAAAAAATATGTTTCTTTCCTCTTTTTAAGAAAAAATCCTGAAAAGAAAATTACGATTTTTACGTTAGAAATATACATATATTATATATACCTCTTACATTTTACAAATGTAGCAAATTATTTAATACAAACGGACACCAAAAAATGTAAAAAATAAAGAAAAAAGGTTTTCCTACGAAAACAGGTTAAGTTAGTGCAGATTTGTTTTTGTTTTCTTAAAAAAAATAAAATTGAAGCAAAAATGCTTAGATCTGAGACAAGACAGACTGATCTGGGCCCACGAGCCCAGCACTGGAGTCATGCTCCTGAACACACATTTTTCTTCGTATTTCAAAAGACACAAAGGGGTTGGTCTCCCCCCTTCCCTATGTGTTGTGAGAACAAGTGACCTGGGTGTGGGTGGGTACCTGTGTGAGTGGGATGAAGGCCTAGAAGGGGTAAGGCGGCATCCAACCTTTCCCAGTGAGAAGCCATCTGCCTGGGCCTGTCACCTACGTGGGAGCTGAGGATGAGGAAGAGGGTGGCCCAGATTGGGCTGGCCCCTGAGAAGTCTAGAGGGATAGGTGATGCTAGGCCAAGAAGCCAGGGCACTGCCCGCTGGGGGAGGTAGAGCTGATGCCCACTGCAGGGAGAGGAAGTTGGCAGTGTCTGTCTGGGCCGGATCCACTGCCACAGCAGTTGCTCATTGAGGTCCCTGGGGAGGATGCAGTGGGTGAAGGGCCAGGGGCTTTGGTGCTTTCTGGTGGTAGGACCCTGATGCCCTGCTTGCCAAAGCATCATGGCATGGAAGCTGCCTCCCAGGGCTGGAGAAGCCACCTCTCTGCAAGCAGAGGCAGAGGAGCAGTGTTCTTTTATGTCCAGATGTATCAGCTGGGCTTGCCAAGTGGCTGGCCAGCTTGGCCAGCCTAGGACACAACTCCTTACAGCATTAAGGTCCAGTGGGTTGGGTCAGTGCAGTGAGAGGGATGGCTCTCAATCAGGCAGGGGCTCATAGGTACTAAAATAACATCTACAACCCAAATACCAAAAGGTCACAATTCAAGGCTCAGTACTGCCCACTACAGGCACTATCTCCAAATTCCTACCTCCCTCCCTGCAGCCTCCAAGGGTGCTTGGGTGAGCAGTTCCCCTACCCCTGGGCTAAGGTCACACAACAGGAAGGTGTGAGTCCAGGGACTTTTCTTAGGCATAAGAGGCTTGGGTATTCCCTCTGCCTTCCAGAGCGAACCTTTTTTTTTTTTTTTTTTGGTCAAAAAAACCCCAAAAGTGCCAAGCCCTCTGCAGTGTGGAAACCAGTTCCTTCTGCAGTGCTTTCCCCTGGGAGTGTCAGGCTCAGCTACAGCGTCACCCACATGTTCTGCCCTACAAAGGACTGACGACCACCTGTGACCTATTCCCCAGCCTTACACATAAATAAGCACTTGCTGCAGCCCAGAATCAAATCCAAGGAAAAGTTTCACATGGCTTGGAAACCTTTAAAGAGGACAGCAAACCACACATGCGCCCAAGTGCACACACACCCACTCCCCCACACACCCCCTCCACCCTGACCTTACCCATAGCCCCAGGCCCAGGAAAGAAGAGGCTGCAGGAGAGCAAGAGGCTACACATATCAAAAGCCAAGTCCCCAGGGCGATGATGGTCCAGGAGGGGAGGGGAGTGGAGCATAGAGCCACAGGATAGAGATGAAAGGAATTCAACTAGACAAAGTGCTAACCTCCCTGTAGTCAGAGACATCAGCTCCAGGGGGAGGGTGTTGAGTGGCCAGCCAGCAGCTCCCTGGGGCCCAGCCTAAAAGGGAGTAGGGGCTAGGGTCGGACCTACTAGGTGGCAGGACCTGAGAAGGCCTGCTGAGGTTGGATGGCTTTGAGGATAGGTGGGTGACAGAGGCAGTGACACGGGCTGACCTCTTCCCATTCCAGGGAGGGCCAGGCTCCAGCTGCAGCTCTTCCTTCCCTGTGAGCATGGACACACCAATCCTAAACCAGGAGTGTGAAGGAGGGAGGAACAGGGAGCAGCAATTCACATCTGGACCATTCTTAGCACAGGAAGCCACTAATTAAAGATGTTATATAGAAAACTACATGTAAGAAAAAAAATATATAAAACCCAAACCAACCAAATAAATCAGAGGCAGCAGGCAAACAGTCGGGGGTGGTGAGTTAAACACGATATGGTGCTTCGGGAGCCCCCTTCCATTCCATGCCCAAGCTGGATCTTTTTCTAGAAGTGAGAGTGAGAAGATTGGAAATCTTTTTGTATATTTTTCTTTTCCTCTTTTTTTTGGCCTTTCGTTTTTTTCTTTTCTGTGGTCTTGGGTGCTCCTGGCCCCACAGGTGTGAGGATGTTCAGTTGGCCAGCACGACGGGCTGGAAGGGCTGGCTGGGATACTGCATGGTGTTGAGGTTGTAGCTGAGGCCTTCCACAAAAGGTGTCTTCTCCAGGAAGAGGCTGTTGGCACCACCTCCAAATACCTGGGTCATGTCAAAGCTGCTGCTGTTGCAGGTGCCAGCCCCACTGCCCCCAAAAGGGGCTGGGGTGCTGCTGCCCTGGCCATCTGCTCCGTCAAAGAATAGGCTAGGCGAGCCACCACCATTGTACACGAACTCCTTGGCATTGGGTGAGAGCTGGGACTGAGGGGCCGGGCTGGCTGTGATGAAGTTCAGTGAATGCATAGACAAAGAGAGGCTCTTGTGCTTCAGTAGGTTGCTGGTGGGCGACCTAGCTAGGCGAGGCTGCTGCTGAGGCTGCTGGCCACTTGCTCCACTGCTGGCCACACCTCCCCCACCTGCTGCCCCGCCACCCTTCTTCATCTTGGTGGAACCAAATTTGGTGGCAGCAAAGGAGGCGGTGGTGAAGGTGATGGGCTGGGCAGAACGGGGGATGAAGGTGGGGCTGGGCGATTGGCCAAAGGATGGCGACGGGGAGTTTGACAAGGAGCTGTCCTGGCTGCCGATGGGCACAAACACCTGGGCGTCAGGGTTGAAGCTGCTCTTGATCTCTTTGTCCAGCTCTGGGACACCACAGCCCTCACTATCATCCAAGTAGAGCACTTTGACGGCCCCCTTCTCACCAATCTGGTAGGACACCTCGAAAGGGTCAATCCAGACACTCAGCTCCTCAGGTACATTGGCCCGCACATCTTCCACCGCCAGGCCACTCCGCTTGGCAGCCAGCTCTACCACAGGGTCCACCATCTCCCCAATGTGGACACAGCGGAAGCCAGAGCCCTTCAGTGGCTTGTCAGGGTACCAGTGACCTTCATATTTCTTTTTCAAAAGCCGCTCTAGCTCCTCCCCAAACAGGTCTGCCCGGCGCCGGGGCAGCTTGTTGTACAAGTAGGAGATGATGAAGTTCAGGGCCACTTTGATCTCCAGCTGCATGGTCCTTTCCTAGGCAGAGAATCAGCGCAGAGCACGTACACAGGCCAAGGGCAGTGGCAAGAGATATAAGGTGGGCAGCCTCAGGCTCCAGACAGCTCTGGGAAACAAGGGAGAGGCACTGTGAGTAGATGCGTAGAAAGAAAGCTGGTGATGACCAATATCAAAGGATAGAGAGAAAAGCACTGACTTGGGATCACACAGACCCAGAGGCTTGTTTTTACTCCACCAGTGCCTAGCCTAACTGTATGGCTGTGGTCAAGTCACTTTCTTCTTAGCTTGAGTTTCCTCATCTGTAACATGAGGCTATCATGAAGGTCTGAACTACCTCATGCTATATCCGGCAATTAGTAGGCACTTGACAAAGTTAGCTATTATTTTAGAGTGATTTTATAGAAATAGGGGAATTGTGGATCCCGCCATTTTTAGAAATTCACGTCACTGTATGAATGACACCAAAAAAATCAAGTCCCTAATTCAAGTGGAAAAGAGAAGGCTCTTGCGCTCTCCACCATATCTCACTGAAGCCATGTCCCCAAAATGTCACAGGCTGATGTAAGTGTAAAATATTTGGTTGTTCTCCTTAAATGGAAAGGGATACAGGTCACTGAACAGGAAGGGGCACTGCCAACATTTTACTAGGGGCTTGGACTCCAGTCACATCCGTCACCTGGGGCTCATGGGTGTATATACTTTCTGGCTCACTCTACTCTGGATTTGCAGACCTATTTAAAAACTCCAGAGTGACTAAAGCTTGCATTTGCATCCAGAGAGCCTCCAAGAATAAAATGAGAGCATAAACCCTAGGAAAAAGGCAAGTAAGTCTTGTCACAACCAGAGATGTACGCCAAAAAGGGAACTACTGGCTGTGGACAGCCCCACGGAGAAGGAACCAAAGCCCAGCAGGCTAGCAAAGAGTTAAGAGCAGCACTGGTGTGGCCTGAGGGAATCTTTGTAGTTTCTGGTGAGGGTGTATGTGATGAGGGTGGCAGAAGAAAAAAATTTTCCATCATCCTGGAGCCTCCAGCGGGGACCCATCATCACTCAGTCCCCCAGGGACTGTCTGACCACCTGTCCTCGGCACTGGATCAGATTTATCAAGTGTTTTGAGATCCCTGGAGAGAAGGCAGCCCAAGATAAACACTCAGATCGTTATTTTGGGATTCTCTCACAGCCAGATCCCACTGAGGTCAAAAAGGTTTATTCCCGAGCCCTGAGCCAGCCTTATGTCCTCAAGAAGATGATCTGTGAGCCAGCGATCCTAATCTCACTTTCCCCAAAAGGGCAGCTCCAGGCTTTTGCTAGGGGAGAAACTGATCTGAAAAGGACATCTCTGAGGGGTGGCAGGGCCAGAACATGTTCCTATCCAGGCCTCTGGGCAAGGTTATGTTGCTGAGCTCAGCACAGAGACAAAATTGATCCGTGATTTTTCAAGAGCCATCTTCCGCCCTGCTAACAACTCAGGGTTAGATTTTAATTAAAATCCCTTCTGGATTCAACATGAAGTATCGAGGTGCCCATTTTAGGGTTGGGGATCTTGAGTTTTTGGAATGCCTGTCCCAGGATAGTTCCTTGTTAATTCTTAGGCCTGTGCCTGTGGCTTCAGAGAGTATTTTTTGTACTGAATCTCAGACAAAAAATTTCTGGGGTAAACATGCAGAGAAGATGCCCTGAGTCAACCTAGCACAATATATGCCAATGGCTAGATTCGGTAACTCTCATTTCAGGTCTGAGGAACAGAGTGGTGGTCACATAGAGAATCAGCAAAGGTGCGGTAACTCTGTCCTCTCTCAGCCCTCCACAAAAATGCTCAGGATGCCCTTATCCCTGCCTTCCAAATAGTTTACTCCTAATGCCTACTCATGATAACAGAGATAAAATCCAGGGCCCTTTTGGGTTTAAAAAAGATGGGAGAATGGTAAAAAGAATAAGGGTTCTGTTTATAAGGATACAGCTAATCACCAGATGCAAAGCTAAACACCAGAAATGTGGAGCTCCTTTTAAGAATGGAGGTTTCAAAGGGTCACAGTGGTATGTCAGAGGTGTCTAAAACATCGTGAAGAAAGTTGACATTAGTTCCCCAGGAATAGGCTTAGAGTTAAAGACAGTGTTTTCAAAGTGTGTTTGAAATGACAGACTGAAGTCAACATATGACACTTCTCCCAAGGTACCACATGGCCTCTTAAAATATGCCTCTTGGTATTCCACCCATAGCAAAGGGCCTCTATACCTTTCTAGGTCTCCTTAAACTTTGCTGCATAATTGCCTTCCAAGTTAACCACCCCTGAACAGTTCAGCCTCAGAAAGGAAGCATTTTAAATGCAGGCCAAATTCATTGGGAAATAAGCCTCCCACCCCAAAACACAATAGAACCACTGTCATCAGCCCTGCCTAGCTAACCATTTTCTGCAGCATAAGCAACTAAAGCTGCACATCAATTTATACCTCAGCGATGTTGTCCCACAAATAAGGAAGCATATAATGCCACCTTTGCCTCTTTAATTGGAGAACAGGCTAGGCCAGGTGGCTGTGGGGTGGAACTTTACAAACATGCCGGACAACCAGAGTAAGATTTTCTGCTCTATCAGCTCAGACTCTAATTTTGACTTCAAGAAGCTTATGGAGCACAGGATTAAAGCACCAGTGCCATCCTTACCTAAAGACAGGAGCGACCATTCAGATGGGTTTGTTCATTTTTTAAAAAGCCATTGACAAATTCTAGAGTCTATACAAAAAATATTTATGGAAGTGTCGTATATTAGAAAACTTAGAAATAACTACCCTTCAACAAAAGCAACAAGAAGATTCATTAAGAAGCTGCAGAGGACTGATTTGGGGGCAAAAGGCTAAGTGGAGGGGGGAGGCTAAGTGCTTAATAATAGTAAAATCTCTCCCTTGTCAAATATATTAAATTGTAAACGTGAGAGCAAATTCTGTCCAGTTTCAGTAAGAATCTTATCTTTTATTTGTTTACTTCCAGACACAAGTTAAACCTGGATTCAGGTCCCTTGTGCTGAATGTTTCAGTAAGTGTCTAGGAGAAAGACAAAATGGGGCGTGAAGCTGGAAAGAGTTCTCAGTCATACAGATGCCAAAGAGAAATACTGACAAAAATGTGAAAACTTTTAAGAAGAAAAAAAAAAATTTTTAAAGGGGAAAGTAAGGATAATGGTGAAGGAATCAATTGAGCCCAAACCTATAAAAATATTCAGGCCCCTCAAAGCCTCACACACTCAGATCATTCTACAGCCAAGTACTACAGGATTCGAATGAATGTGTAAGAAGGGAAAAGGGCCCTCAATTTTAACAAGGCCAGTAGGTGTCACAGACTGGGTGCCTAGATGCTGTCGGGAGAGGGACCCGCCCCGCTGGTCTCAGCGGCCCGGACGCGAGGGCGTGGGCTCAAAGGCCTCTTGGACTTGTGCGGCTGACTGCACCACCCGCCCAGTCTCACATCACGCCCCAAGCACAGGCCACTGGAACAACACGCGGCCCCTTTCGACTAAGATGATCCTTTCTACCGCGCTCCAGGTTCCTCCGGAGCCAGGACTCGACCCGATCCCAGCCCAGACCGGGAGGCGCTCTGTATCCTGGGAACCGTAGTTCTCAGACAACCCAGGACTAGGCTCAAGCAAGTGACCTACTTTTTCCGCACACTACACTTCCCTGCGTGCTCTGCGAAGGCCGGGCCGGCTGAACTACGCATGCCCGGCAAGGGAGCAGGCGGAGGAAACGAGAACCAAAGAAAAGTTTCCAATGCACATGCGCGCTGGGGCGGGGGCGACCCCCCCCCCACCCCCGCCATCGCCGCCCTAATGCATTTCATACAAATTCTACCCAGAAGGCCTACTCCCGGTATTGTACCGCCCCACCTTCTCCATTTCTAGGTTTTAGGAAAGGCTGAACTTTACCCCCATTTCCCTTCATCACCTCCCATGACTGCTGAATTAGGGATCTTCTAATGAGTTTTTTCTGGGTGAAGGGATGGGTGGGCTGGCATAGATAAGGTCACGTCCCGCCCCCCCATCCGAATTCCGGGGGCTGGGCGGTCCGTCTTGCAGTTGCTGTAGGGACCATAGATTCAAAGAGAAACGAGTCTTTTTCGCTTAATGCCCAGCAAGCTAGGGTCCAGCACACTCACAGCCAGAAAAGGGAAAGCAAAAATTAAACGCAGTTTTCTCATATTCTTGGTCAAAGAAATTCCCAGTTAAGCTGAGGGACGCCGTCCGGACGCCAGCAAGGGCCAAGCCTCAGCCCACTTCTAATCCAAGTTTAAGTAACCAGACCAGGGTTAGAGAAATGGGAAAAGGTTCCTGAGCAGGAAAGGAAAAAACCGTATATCTGACACCTGGACGTCTTCTAATACTTAATTCCGTGTGAGTCCTCCCACTTCAAGGCCTTGCTCCACGACCAGACCAGATCCCTCGGCAAAGCTCCCCTACTGGGTGTTAAACCTCCCTAATCCTTCCTCCCACACAAGCTGCTTTTCCCCTGTGCTTCAGAGAGGGATGGGGGCAGGCGCCCAGGGAAGCAACAGTGTTTTTCTGTTGGAAAATCAGAGATGAGACACACTCCCAGGGTAGGGTCGCAAGAGAGAAAAATGTTAGATACTGAGCAGGCACCCTAGACCTCGTCCGACCCAAGTTGGAGCTTGCTGTACGGCGTTTTGGCTCCTCCTGAGGGAGGGAGAGGGCCTGCCGGCTGTCGCTGCTGTCTCTGTACCCTCCTTCCCTTCGTCTGACTTCTGGTCAAGGGCACAGTTCACTCTGTGGACAGGAGTTTAAGAGTCGAGCCCTTCCTCCTAGGCACCTCACTGAAACCACAAGAATCTACTCACTGGTGTTGCTTTATGGATACTTTTTTTTCCTCCCAGTCTTCCCTTCAAACACGTTAGAATATAAAAAGCTTTAGCTGAAATAATGAATTCTGGTTCACTGGCCCAAGGACAATCTCCACTGACCCGTTCCATCGCTAAAAAGGGGTGGGGGTGTTCAACCTCCATTCCTATTAACAATTACCACCCCTCTTCCCCGCACACGGGAAAAGTAACAGAAAAACAAGGCCTGGATTCCCCTTCCTTCCTCTGATTTATTTTAAGTTGGGGAGAGTTATGTTTCTTTGGAGAATAAAGGAAATCCAGCGAGAATCTGGGATATGAAGAGCTGGGGAGGCGGGGAAGGGAGGAAATGCACCCCACCCAGTAGGGGGCCACACTGGAACTGGAAGAGAAGGGGACTCTCGGGTACCCCAGGATCAGCGATGGCGTGAGCAGAGGAGCCCCGGGGCAAAGGGAGGGGTGTCCAGAGGGAAGGTAGAAGGGAAAGGAAAATGTTGGCCAGGCGGGGGAAGGGGGGCGACAGCAACGTGGTGTACAGCAAAGCGAAGAGCCGGGGTGGGGAGGGGTTGGGAGAGGCGGTCGGGCCTGCTAGGTCTCACGGTGGCCCCCCGCCCGCACACTCCCACTCACTTGCTTGGGTCTGCGCGGTGGCGGGGCGCTCTGCCGGCGGCAGGGCGGCTTCTCCCTCCAGGGTAGTCCTGAGCGTGGGGCGGAGTTGCTCTCCCTTCCTTCCCGGGCGCCACCGGGCCGGGAGCCAATGTGTCCTTTTTGTCGTTGAGGTTTGGGGGACCAACGAGGGTCTTATTGGCTCAATAATAATTCCTTCAGCTTTTTGGAGGTTGGGAATCGGTGCAGGGGGACGAAGGGAGAACGGGCCGGCTGGCAGCGACGGCGCGGGGATGGATAGTGAAGCAGAGGGTGACTCGTGTCGCGGGGCGGAGGACAGTCCTGCCCTTCTGGCCTCTAGTCGCCCCTGTCACTCGACTTTCTTAGCAGAGGACCCACACCTTCCCGCGCCCCAGCCCGAAGTGAGCAAAGTCAATGAAAAGTTTCACCCTTACCAACCCTGCGCACGGATCCAGCTTCTCCACCCCTGCGTGATGCGTCCCTCCGCTGTGCAGGGGCGGGGCCGGGGGCCTGGCCGGGACTACTTTCTCTCCGGCCAGAGGCTTAACCCTCTGGTGCTGACCAACCGGGCCGGTCCTGACTCCCGCCACGTTGCCCACCCCACTGCGCGTTGCGGGTTCCTTAGCTAGCCTGGCCGCCTTTCCCTCCTGCCACAACGCGCACCGTAGTTATTTTCTCCATGCCCAAGCCGCTCTCTGAACTCGTGCTTATTGTGTAAGGCGTCTGCCCGGTAGACGGTGCGTTCGGTGACAGCAGGGCCCAGCCCAGGACAGAGCTGTTCACGGGCCAGGCACGCAGTGGACGCTAACTCTGTGTTGGGAGGGTCAGTGTCGCGGGGAGAGCGGACGACATCGCTGGGCCTTCTGGGAGTGTTGAGTCTTCAGCCCAGCACCTGCCTTGGCGCCGACGGTTCGGATGTTTGCCCGAACCGTCCCCACGAGGCGTCCCTCCAGCCCCGCAGTTCTCGCATCGCCCCAGTTACGGGGTCTCCGCAGGTGGGGAGCTCGGGGGCCAACGCGGGCTCTGGAGACTTCGGACCTGAACTCGGGTTGGCCTGCTTCTTCTGAACGCCTCGTTCCTAGTCGGGGGACTCGTAAGGGCCAAGAGGAACTGTGGGCATGGGGCCTGCTGTGCGGGAGGAAGAGTAGGCGAGGTAGAGCCCGCCGGCCAGTGAAACGAACTGAGTGCCATAATTAACCTACACTCGCTGTTTTTGGCTTCTGGTTTCCGCACAAGAACGCCCCTGTCCAGACATCCCCGTTAGGTCTCCCCAGCTGGCGACCCCCACAGGGGAGGCAAGGGAGAGTCACAGTACTGTCCTAGGAACAGCCCCGCCGGCGCGCGGTGACGCCAGCCCGAACAAGGGGCGTCGCCGAGCTCGTGCACTTGACGGCCCCTTGTGTTGCCGAGCGAGGCTCGCTGAACTCCGCACGGGGCGTGCCAAGTCCGCGCCTTGCGCCCTCTGCACCCGCCTAGCCACACGGGCCACTCACTTCACCTCTTTGTGACTGTGTGGGACGCAGGGTTGGGGGTAGCGAAGGTTGTGTTCTCAGGTCACAGACTGAAGTGCCAGAGGCGAAGCCGGGACGTCTGGAGGATTGTGTGTGAGGTCCTGTCTCATCCCACAGATCGCCTATTCCCCAATTCTACTTCCCGCCCCCACCTTTATTCTCATTTCAGACAGTTTGGCTCAACGGCCATCGCCGAACCCACGTGGGGTAGCGAGTATCGAAAGTTTCCAGCGGCAGTTTTTTGTTTTTTTTAATTGATCACTTTTTTTGGCAAGGGCAGAGTAGTGGTAGCGATGGGGGTTAAACGCGCTTTCCTTGACTGCAGCACAGAAATGCCAGGCTGGAGGGCAAACTCCACGGGGACAGGCAGGTGGAAGGGAGCCTGAGCGTCCCCATCCCCCTCAGCGATGCAACCCTGTGGGCACCTCCAGGGACTATTTGCCTAGTGCGTCAGCGAGAGACAGAGCGTCACGCACACGCCCCCTCCGCCTTGCTCCGCTCCACCCTGCGTTTCTCTCGCCTCCCTCCCTTTCTTCACTCTAACCGTGTTCCACCAGGCGGTGAGACTTGGCAGGCCTACACCGTCCCAGAGCACAGAAATCTAAAAATATAACTGGTGTGTTAGCAACAGCCTTCCCGTTGGTCGGGGAGCTGGGAAAGGCGGCGTCCGATTGGATTTTGGTTTCAAACGCGAGGACTAGGCCCTGGGGAATATGCGCTTGCACAATGAGCCCTGGCAAGGGATGCTGGTATTTGTAGTCATTTATTTAGGCTGCCATTAGGTGGATTTACACCCCAGTCGGCCACGTACCGTGGTCTAGATTCAGTGCGAGGAATCTCTTTACAGTATCTATAAAATGGAGATCGTGTGGGGGATAAAATATGATACTGTATGTAAAGCCTGGCTGAAATAATTGCTATTAATTTAAAGATAACTATTCGGGCCAAATTGTAACCTACATATGCATATCCAGTGCTCAGTTTGGTGTGCATTCTCCAGTGGGAAACTCCACGACAGAACGGTAAAGGTCAGAGTGAGCTGAGTTGTTCAGTGGATCTCAGCAAAGTCGGATGGAGTATATCTAAGCAGATAAAGGTTAGATGTCTCCTACCGTTTCAGACAAGACAAGGGAAGGCAGACTGAATCACTAGGGAGGGAGGCTTGAGTTTCTGCATGTTTGTGCTTTTAATCAAATCTCTCCTGTAATGCTGGAAACATACCAGCCCTGAGCATCACTAAAACAAAATGAGAAATCCAACTTCCTTAGTGGGATCTCTGGGTAAAGGATTAGTATATAAATAGGAAAGGATAAAATTTAAGAAAAGGTAAACACCCTTCTTAACCGCTGATGTCTCCATTCATCATGTGGTGAGGAAAAGATTTTTTTCTCCCCAACGTGTGATTTCATCTTGCCAGGGCTTAATTGTGAGCTTAATTCCTACTGAAGCATTCCAAATTTCCCTCCTGTTTTGAATAATGATGAGAAGCATACACCATGCTTTCAAAATGGTGAGCTTCCTAAGCAAGCATATGAGGGAGAGAAGGTGGAGACAAGTCTCCTGTTAGAGAGTAAGCAAGTAATGTCAGGTGTTTTGGTGCCATGACAAGTCAAGCTGGTCGTAATTGGCCCCAATTAACTCAAGAATGAGTCACTCTCTCACACCATGGGGTGAGAAATTTTGTATTGTTTCTTCCAAGTTATCCAAGAAAATAGTTTCTCAATTTGATTCAATCTACTGCTCCAACTGGGCAGGAGCAAAGTTACAATACAAACCAGCTTTGAAGAAGCGTAGCTGAGGGCAGATGATTGCTATTTATTCGTTAAGACTGGTAAAGTAAGGTAAGTGAACAAACCTGTCTTTTTGGTAAGACACTAAATTGCAGTATTCAAAGGAACTTAACGTTTTAGCCTTGGTGATGGCAAGGCCACTTGGGGATAAAGTAGATAGGGAACTGAGTAATTGGGAAAAGATGGAAATAATTGGAGTCTTTTTTAGGGCAGGAATTTCAGCCAAGGAAAAGATCTTTCACCTTTATGTTCTACCTTCAAGCTACTATTAATAAGCTACACATCAGATTAGAGTGACATCTAGTCCCTCTGAAATTTAGTCAATTCCATTCGATTCCCTCATAAGTTGATTTTAATTTACAAGCTGTTAAGTGGCAGGCCACGGTCCACATCTGGGTGGGTGTATTTTCTTGGCATATACTGACATATTACATTTTAAAAGTGACTTTCTGGCTCAGCGCCTGTGGCTCAATCGGCTAAGGCGCCAGCCATGTACACCTAAGGTGGTGGGTTGGAATCCCCAGCCTGGGCCCGCCAAACAACAATGATGGCTGCAACCAAAAAATGGCTGGGCGTTGTGGCCAGCGCCTGTGGTCCCAGCTACTTGGGAGGCGGAGAGCCCAGGAGTTGGAGGTTGCTATGAGTTGTGATGCCATGGCACTCTACCCAGGGGCATAGCTTGAGGCTCCGTCTCAAAAAAAAAAAAAAAGTGACTTTCCAATATTTAAAAATTGAAATATTGCCCCCAAAATATTGCCACTTGTCCTAAATTCAAAATATCTGGCAACACTGAGCATTCAAGCTGGTAACAACTGCCTGGAGTTGACTAGCAACTGTCTCTTTTAGACAGGGTTTGTGTCTCTGCTTCCTCCACGTCCCTACCACTCCCAGACACTGAGGCTGAAGGTCACATACCATTTATCATCACTCTTGGGGTATTCTTAGACTTCTCCCTTTTCTTTCTTACTATATATATATATATTTTCAAACCATTTCTTCAATACTGCATCTTTCTTACTATATATTTTCCTTTTTTTTTCACTTATGGCCCTCAGAAGGAAACCTTCCCCTTTCACTCCCTTTTTACTCACCCACAGTCCTGAGTTTGTGACCCCTTGCCACATACACGAGAGCTGGCGGGTCTGAATCCAGCTCAGGCCTGCCAAAAACAACAATGACAACTATAGCCAAAAAATAGCTGGGCATTGTGGCGGGCTCCTGTGGTTCCAGCTACTTGGGAGGCTGAGGCAAAAGAATTGCTTAAGCCCAGGAGTTGGAGGTTGCTGTGAGCTGTGATGTCATAGCACTCTACCCAGGGGCAACAGCTTGAGGCTCTGTTTCAAAACAAATAAACAAAAAAACCCCACCGGTAATTGTTTGAGTGGTTGGCTATTGTGTGCTGGGCCTTGGAGAAGCACAAGGAACTCAAAGATCTCATTTATGATGTAGTTAATTGTTTTTAAACTCTGGGTTGTCACCCACTAGTAGGGTCATAAAATTAGCTGATTTAATGGATTTCAACCAGAAATTTAATTTAATTTAATTTTGATGGGAATTAGAGTCTTTATTGATAAAACATTTGGGGTCTATTTTAGAATGCAAGTTTTTGCCTAGAGGCAAGTTCAGGAATAACAACACAAAATCCAGAAAGCTTTTGGGATACAAAAATTTGCCTCATTTTTTGCAGTTATCTCCTGTCTGCCATTGATAATCCCATGTGGTTTTACTCATAGAACCTCTCATGATGAGAAATTCTCCACAGCCAATATTCCAAGGGTCATTTCTGAGATAAACGTCAAAGTCACACATAACATGAAGTCATCCCCATACCACTTTCCCCAGAGTTTGTACTAGTTTTCAGTTTCACCAACAGTGTGAGTGTTCCTTCTTCTTTGCATCCATGCCAACATCTGTTGCTTTGGGACCTTATGATGTGGGCCATTCTCACTGGGGTTAAGTGATAGCTCAACATGGTTCTGACTTGCATTTCTCTGATGATTAGGAATGATGCATTTTTTCATGTGTTTGACCATTTGTCTATCATAAGAAAAGTTTCTTCTTTACATAGTACCTGATCCTCAGTAAAAACTCTTTGACAGCTATATATGCAAATCCCAATGGGACAGGTATTCCCCAGAGTCGATCACATAAATACTCTATGTAGATGAAATTTCATAGTTGCAGCTCTCAGAGGAAATAGATGGTAAATGTTTCTTTTCAGACCTTTAAAGTGTCTGATTCTCAGTTCTCTCTCCTAGATGGGATAAAGTAAGGCCTGGCTGCATCACCAGGATTCTCTACTGGTTCAAATCTCCTAAATTATCTGAATAGCTGATTTGTTGACATCACTTGTTTAACTAGCACTAGCACGCTCTGGCAGAAAGAACCATAGCGGTCTCAACCAGAAATTTTAGAATAGAATGAAATAAAATGAAAATATCAGAGTACTATAATCACAGTAAAGGCTGGGCACCTATAGCACAGTGGTTACAGCGTCAGCCACATACACCAAGGCTGGCAGGTTTGAATCCAGTGCCAGCCAGCTAAACAACAATGACAACTGCAACAAAAAATAGCCGGGCGTTGTGGCGGGCCTTCAGCTGGCCTGTAGTCCCAGCTACTTGGGAGGCTGAGACAAGAGAATCACTTAAACCAGTGGTTCTCTACCTTCCTAATGTCACGGCCCTTTAATATAGTTCCTGTGGGTCATGACTCACGGGTTGAGAACCGCCGATGAAGCCCAAGAGTTTGAGGTTGCTGCCAGCTGTGATGCTACAGCACCCTACCGAGAGCGACACAGACTCTGTCTCGAAAAAACCCCAAGAAACCCACAGTAAATATTGTTTTGTGAAACAAAAAATGACTTTGATTTACATGTAACTGAAAGGTATGAGTGGTTTTGAATTCCTTTTACTGGTAATAGGAATAGGACAAGTTGCTTGAGGAATCCCGTACCTCTGTTTTGAATCACAGATTCCTGGGTGGCTAAAATAAGTTCCTGGAGTTAAAAGTCAAATGGGGAGAGATGACTGACTATCAGAAAATAAGTCCCAACTTTATTAACATTAGAGCAACAGACAGTGTTTCAAATTCTTAGAAGGAAAGTAACATGAAAGCAGTACAAGCCTAAATGCCCACATTTACCATTCTGGTAGCTCCCACCCCACACTGAAGGCTCCCCAAGTACAGTTGCCATCAGAGCTGCTGCAAGAACCTGTTTTCCCCTGTGTGTGCTTTAAGGCAAAGTCCTCAAAGAGTAGACTGAAATATTATTCCTTTCTAGAAGGTCTTGGTGTAGAGAGAACATATCCACGTGGAGAACAGAGCCTTGCTTCCCAAATTCAAGAAAAACAATCTATTTTTCCCTTACATGGTCTGCCAGGGTGGTCTGTGGAGAATCTTTTTCCATTCCTAACAAGTCTGGATGAGGGGGAAAGAAGGAATGTCAAGGTACCGGGACACTAGCAGACAATTCTGGCGATGCTCCCTCTCTGCTGGTGGTAGTGGGCATCTTTCCTGGCAGCTGCAGCAGCTTGATGTGGGGAGGAAGGGGGCACCCACCAATCACCTTTCTTGAAGCCATACTCTTGCATTCAT
>CAUYQV010190574.1:0-65918 GCA_963574575.1 Galagoides demidoff | reverse complement strand
TACAATTTGAAATACTTTCATCCAACATGGCCATCATGTCGTTCTCATAATTGTATTAAGACATTTATATTCAGCATTTAGAAAGATTCACATGTACCCTTATAGGATAAACCATAGGTGTGGTCCCAGAAGCTGTGCCTTGCCCAGCCTGGGTCCGTGACCTTCCTCCAGGGTCCAGCAGCCTCTGCCTTCCTCTTTCCCAGCTTTCTCCATGCCGTGCTGCAACTGTTGTCTCTGTGCTCACTTCTTTCTGGGTTATATGTTTCCACAAAATTCTGAGGGTTTTTTTCTGTGTAGCATAGAACACAAGGCATGCCTCACACTTAGTAGACACTAAATATATACTTGATGAAGAAATGAAGGAAACAAGAGATAACATGCTCTGAGGGCTTCTTTTGTACTTATTTGACTTAAACAATCTCACTGGATCCTCACATCATTCCAATCAGGGAAATATTGTTATTATTATCCCCTTTTATGGATGAAGAAATGGAAGTTTAGAAGTACAGTCTCCTATGTGCTTCTAAATCCCAATTTTGGGGGGATTGGTTCCAAAATCTATGGAGGTCAAGACTCTTACATAAAATGTCATGGCATTTGCATACAACCTATGCACATCTTTTTGTATACTTTAAATTATTTCAGATTACTTATAATACCTAGTATAAAATACAATGCCTACACATCACTTCATTTTCATAGATTCATTGTAGTACTTAGTGCGTAGCAAATTTAAATTTTGCTTTGTGGAACTTTGTGGAATGTTTTTCCCCAATTATTTTCAATGTATGTGCTCTGGAACTTGAGCTTTTGATCAGAAATGAAATCACCCACTGAGATAATGAAGAGGGTAGGGACCCTGGAGGCCATTATCACTGTGGAGCGATTGCCCTCTGGAAATGAAAGCTGGCTGAGTTGAAGGGTTCAGTGGCTTACTCTACTTGGCCTTTCACAGCTGGATAACTCACTGTGTTTTCTAAACATTTCATTTCATTTCATTTTTATTTGTATAATCATAAAAGGTACTGTTTTGATACATGGGTCTATTGTGTAGCAGTGAAGTCTGGCCTTACAGTATAATCATCATCCAAATAACGTTGTACCCTGTATTCATTAAGTAATTTCTCATCCCTCACCCCTTCCCACCCTTCTCAGTCTCCAATGTCTATTATTCTACACTCTATGTCCACGTGTATACGTTATTTAGCTCCAACTTGTAATACTCCATATGGTATTTGACTTTCTGTTTCTGAGTTAAGTGTTTCTTAAGTTATTTTACTTAAGATAATGGTTTCCAGTTCCATACATGCTGCAAGAGACATGGTTTCAATCATCCATTGATGGACACTTAGGTGGATTCTGTGTCTGATATGTGACCAGTGCTACAAGAGACACATAAGTTCAGGTATATTTATTTGATATAATGATTTTTTTTCCTTTGGGTAGATACTCAGCAGCAGGATTGCTAGATCAAATGGTAGATCTATTTTTAGTTCTCTGAGAAATCTCCATGCTGTTTTCCATAGAGGTTATACTAATTTACATTCCCTCCAACAGTGTATAAGTGTTCCTGTTTCTCTGCATCCTTGATAACATCTGTGATTTTCTGACTCTTTAATAATAGCTATTAAGACTGGTATGAGATGATATCTCATTGTGGTTTTAATTTGCATTTCTCCAGTGATTAGTGATGATGAGCATTTTTTTTCGTAAGCTTGTTGACCATTTGTATGGCTTCTTTTGAAATATGTCTGTACCCCACTTTGTAATGAGGGTATTAGAGGGGCTTTTGTTTTTGTTGAGTTGCTTGAGTTTCTTGTGAATTCCAGATATTAGTCCCCAGTCACATGCATAGTTTGTAAATATTTTCTTCCATTAGGTTATCTCTTCAGTTTGTTGATTATTTATTTTGTTGTGCAGAAGATTTTTTGTTTAAGTCCCAATTGTCTATTTTTGTTTTTGTTGCTTGTACTTTTGTAGTCTTATAGACTAAAGTATAGAAGAGTTTTCCCCAGGTTTTCTTCTAGTACTTTTATAGTTTCTGGTCCTACATTTAAGTCTTTATTATATCTTGAATTGATTTTTTTGTATGGTGAGAGATAGGGGTCCAGTTTCATTCCTCTGCATATGGTAATCTAATTTTCTCAGCATCATATATTGAAAGGCTTTCCTTTTCCCAGTATATATTTTTGTCAACTTTGTCAAAGATCAGTTGACTCTGTATGTGCAGGTTTATTTCTGAGCTTTCTATTCTGTTCCATTCATCTATGTTTATGTTTTTATAACAGTACCATGCTGTTTTATTTACTATAGACTTATACTATAATTTGATGTCAGATAATATGATGCTTCCAGTTTTGTTCTTCTTGCTTGGGATTGCTTTGACTATAAATTTTAGAGTTGTTTTTCCTTATTCTGTGAAAAATGTCATTGATATTCTGATAGGGATTGCATTGAATTTATAGATTGCTTTGGGGAGTATGGTTGTTTTAACAATATTCTGAGTCATGAGCATGGGGTGTTTTTCCATTAGTTTCTCTCATTTAAAATTTCTTTCATCAGTGTTTTGTATTTCTTTATAGAAATCTTTCACCTAGTTAGATATATACAGAGGTTTTATTTTTTGTTTTTATAGTTGTTGAGATTGAGTTCTTGATTTGGTTCTCAGCTTGATCATTATTGGTGTATAAAAATGCTAGTGTTTTTCACACATGGATTTTGTATTCTGCAACTTTACTGAAACCTTTTATCAAATCTACAAGATTTTTGGAGACGTCTGTAGGGTTTTTTTTAGGTCTAGGATCATATTGTCAATGAACAGAGATAATTTGACTTATTCTTTTCCAGTTTTGATGCCTTTTATTTTTCTTTCTTGTCTGATTGCTGTAGGCTAGGACTTCCATTACTATGTTGAATGGGAGTAGTGAAAGTGGGCTTCCTTATATTTTGTATTTCTTAATAGAATTACTTTCAACCTTTCCCTGTTCACTATGATGTTGTCTGTGGGTTTGTCATATTATTTTGAGGTATCTTCTTTCTGTGCCCAGTTTCTTGAGGGTTTTCATCTTGAAGGGATACAGAATTTTATCAAATGCTTTTCCTACATCTATTGAGATGACTATATGGTTTTTGTCCTTAATTCTGTTTATGTGATGAGTCACGTTTATTGATTGGTGTATGCTGAACTGTTCTTGATCCTTGAAATGAAACCCACTTGAATGTGGTGTATTATCTTTTTGATGTATTGTTGGATTCAGTTTGCTAGTGTTTGCTGCATATTTTTGTGTCTATGTTCATCATTTTTTTTTGTCATGTTTTTGTCTAGCTTTTGTAAGGATGATACTGGCTTCATAGAATTAGATAGGAAGAATTCTCTCCTCCCTGGTATTTTTGAAGTTTCAGGATTATTGGTACCAGTTTTTTTTTTTATTACATTTGGTAGAATTCAGCTGTGAATCCATCTGGTCCTGAGGATTTTTTTAAATCACTGATTCGATCTCACTATTCATTACTGATCTGTTCAGGATTTTAATTTCTTCCTACTTGAATCTTAGGCAGTTACATATTACTAGGAAATTATTCATAGTAGGCTCTGATGATCCTTTGTATTTTGTGGTATCATTTGTAATGTATCCTTTTTCATTTTATTTCATGTCTATTTGTATCTTCACCCTTCTTAGTCTAACTAGTAGCTTATCGATTTTATTTGTGTTTTCAAAGGACCACCGTTAGTTTCATAGATGCTTTGTATTCTTATGGTCTCAATTTCATTTTGTGGCACCCTTATCTATGTTAATTCATTTCTTTTGCTAGCTTTGGACTTGGTTTGTTCTTGTTTTTCTAGTTCCCTGAGATGCAACATTAAGTTGCTAATCTGTGATCTTTTTATTTTATGAATCTGGGTGCTCCAGTGTTGGGTGCATGTATACAGGCAGTCTCCAGGTTAGAGATGACCTGACTTATGGCATTCTGTACTTATGAGCAGGCTCCCCATGAGGACAATTTATAATTACAAAAGTAAAATAACAATTCAGAAACTAGTTTCTTCCATGCATGTAAACAGACTCACATGTTGTAAGTGATTTATTCATGCAGCATCTTTATACTTGAGGCTAGTCTCGTAGATACTGAAGCAATTGGTAGAAACACAAGAACATGAAGGATCAGAAGATCCAGAGCCAAGAAAGTCTTTGACAAAATAATTAGATGAGGCCTCTTACCTTGTTGAAACAAAATTTGCTAAGCTTGAGGAGCAAGATCCTAACATTGAGTGGTTTACAAAGGTTTTCCATGCAGTGAGAACATCAGCTCCTACAAAGCCATTCACAATGAAAAAAGAAGACTGTGCAAATAATCTTAGACACCCTTTTCAAGGAATCAACTTCAGTGGTAAGCTTTCCTCCTCCAAATCCTGATTCTCTGGCACCTTCTCCAGCATCATCTGTGAATGAATGTTGGCCTGTTTACTTGTCTCACAAATGCCTCTTACAGTAAGAAAGACATTGATGCAATGTTAGGTGAGTATTAACCTTTAATATTCTTCTTTGAAATTTCTCTTATCTGAACTTTTTGTATGAGTTTATGTTCTGTTTGTTTGAACTAAAACAAAGAGCACAATAGTTTTTGTAACTTACTATTACATTTCAGAAGTATTATTATTACAGTATTACACTGTATTATTATTACCACATAAAAGCCATTATAGTATTATTGTTGTTGTTATTGCTATTATGATTACTGTATATGTGCTGTTCATCAGGAATCTGAGTTATGTAAGAATCTAACCTAAAGATGTTCTCAGGAACATATCTCATCCATAACTTGTGAGCACCTGTAATTATGATTATATTCCTTTGCCAAATTGATCCCTTTACAATTATATAATGGCCTTCTTTGAGTCTATTAACTGTTTTGTGATTTAAAGTCTGTTTTATCTGATATAGATATTAGCTATTCCTGCTCACTTTTTGTTTATGTTTACACAGAATATCTTTTTCTACCTTTTTATCTTCAGTGTGTTAGTGTCTTTACCAGTAAGGTGATTTTCTTGTAAGCAGCACATAGTTAATTTTTGAATCCATTTTGCCAGTCTAAAATTCTTTTTTTTTTTTTTTGATCGGGGGCTAGGTTTGAACCGGCCACCTATGGTATATTGGGCCAGCACCCAACACCTGGGCTCAAGCTATTCTCCTGCCTCCACCTCCCAAGTAGCTGGAACTACAGGCGCCTGCTACAATGCCTGGCTATTTTTTTGGTTGCAGCCGTCATTGTTGTTTGGTGGGCCCAGGCTGGATTTGAACCTGCCAGCTCAGGTGTATGTGGCTGGCGCCTTAGCTGCTTGAGCCACAGGCGCTGAGCCCATTTTGCCAGTCTATATCTTTTAAGTCAAGCAGTTGACCCATTTGCTTTCAAGGTTAATAGTAACATGTGAGGTTTTGTTCTTGTCATAATGTTAATTATTATCAAGTTGTTGATTCTTTTCTGTTTATTTTTGAAGTTTGGTGGAGTTCTGTGTTGTTGCCATTTGACTTTTTTTCATTTCCTCCCTTGTTTAATTGTTTTATAACACCTATGAGTTTTTTATTTGCATGTGCTTTTATTAGGGCAGATAACAATCTTTCATTTCTATGTTTAAAACTCCTTTAATAATTTCTTATAAGACTGGTCAAGTGATAAAAAAATTCCTCTGTCATTTGCTTGTCCAGGAAGTAGTTTATTTCTCCTTCATTTATGAAGCTTATTCAAGCAGGATATAAATTTGTGGTTGGCAGGTGTTTTTCTTTAAGCATTTTGAAAATAGGTTCTAGTCCCTCTGGCTTGTAAGATTTCTGCCAAAAAGTCTGCTGGTACTGTAACGGGATTTCTTTTATAGGTGACTATATGCTTTTCTCTTTCTGTTTTTAGAATTCACTCTGACTGTAGACGGTCTTGTTATCATGTGCCGTGTTGAAGACCCTTTGCATTGTATTTATTTGGGGACCCCTGAGCCTCCTGTACCTGGATGTCTATATTTCACATCTCTTGCTAGACTTGGGGAGTTTTCATCTATTATTTGTTAAATAGGTTTTCTAAATTTTGTGATCTCCTTTTGTTCTTGGGGATAGTGATAATCCTAATGTTCAGTTCCTTTGTGTTATCCTAAATATTTTTGTTTGGCATGTGCCAAAAGCCCAGCACATGGTAAGAAAGGTGGTCCGAGCTTTATAGCTAAGCTAGCTCTGTCCTGCCACATCACTCAGACAGTGAATCCATACAGTTAGCTGAGTCACATGCCCTTTGCCTTCTGTCTGCAAAACTCACTGCCCAGATCTAAATCATGCCTCTTAGGAAAATCCCTTCCCACTCCAGTCCTATGAAGGCAGAGCACCCAGCTCCAACAACTGTGGAAGGAGCCCACACCATGCTCTCCTTTCAATTCTGGGGAGACCAGAATTGCTGGTCCTTAGTCTGAGACTCTCTAAACCAGTGGCTATGGCCCCCGTTAGCTGTCAGGTTCCTCTGTGGACTGCTATGAGCTAGGACAGGGAAAAGCTTCCTTTTACTGGCACCCAGGTCTGGGAGAACGTGTAGGACATTTTCCAGTGCCATTTCTTCTCAGGCTCCCTGTTGTTCTTGACATAGATCCAGGGATTGGGGGGGTCAGGTGCTTCCCCATGGCCTGGGTTGCATGATTCTCCAGTGGGAAAATGTGCTGCAGAGACCTTCTCTCCTCTGCTCATGCACTGGGGATTTATTTGTGGTTTCTAGTCCTATTCCACCACCAGAACTGCTGCCCACTTTTTTTTCCTCCCAATAGCTGAAGGTTTTTTTTTTTTTTTCATTTTTCTGTTAAACACCTATATTTCTTCTTAGATAAAAGTTTATAATGTGAATCCCTACACTTTATTCTGATATGTCCAAGTAGGTGAGGCACACTGGTAAAGCCTCTATTCTGCCATCTTGGAAGAAAAAATTCCTACATTTTATTTTATTTTATTTTGAGATGAAGCCTCAAGCTATCCCCCTGGGTAGAGTGCCATGGCATCACAGCTCATAGCAACCTCCAACTCCTGGGCTTAAGCGAGTCTCCTGCCTCCGCCTCCCAAGTAGCTGGAACCACAGGCACCCACCACAATGCCCGGCCATTTTTTGGTTGCAGCCATCATTGTTGTTTGGTGGGCCTGGGCTGGGGATTCAAACCCGCCACCTTAGGTGTACGTGGCTGGCGCCTTAGCCAATTGAGCCACAGGTGCCGAGCCCCTACATTTTATTTTTAATTAACTTAAGGATCTATTACACAGAATGGTGTCTATAATGTATAATAACCTATTGCATATTTCAAAATTGCTTAGAAAGTAAATTTTAAAAGTTTTCACCATAAAAGAATGATAAATATGTGAGGTGGTAGATTTGTTAATCCACTGCAGTGTTAACTTCCTTATTCTTATTCAAAGGCTACAAGCCCCACACATAGTCAGGTCAAAATACAAATCTGCGGAATTTACACTGCCTGGACTCTAGGAGGCAGCACCAACTTTCCTCCGCTCTCTGCCTCTGGACTTGACCTTTGAATTGCACTCTTCTTCCATGTTGCCTCCCATGAAGAACCTCTGATGTGACTTGCCTCTGACCCTGAGCACATACTAGATGGTTCTTCCCTATGAAACAAACCCTGAGTGCTGACACATCTTGAAGCTGGACTCTGTACTGACCTCAGGGAGCCTGCCCACAGCCTGGCTCATCCTCCTTTCTCATCAGAGCCAGCAGTTCAGTCTGACCTGGAGTGAGGAAGGTGATGGCTCTTTGGCATCTCCTTTCCTGTTTATGCCTTAGCCTAGCTTAGGCTTGGAGTGTAGCAAGGAGCTCAATAAATACTTGCTAAATTCTGCTGAGAAACATCCTGCCAGGGACCGGTGATTTGCTGCCCACTCTGCTGGGCAGTGTTCTAGCCATTTCCCAGAGAGGGGTTTTGTGTAAGCCTGTCTGCTGTTCTGCCTCCTAAAGTCCAGGTAGTGTAAATTTCTCGTGAGACCCAGGAGATTAGCTTATATGAATAAGTCATCCTAATACTTGTTTTGTTCCTCTTAAAGCCATTTGCACATGTGGTACTCTGTGAAGAAGCGGGATTGAGTCATGTTTATTTCCACATCAGTGAATAAAATCTGTTTTTATAAGGCTTGTGTATCCTGGGAAAAAACTGTGTGTGTGCATGTACATGTGGTATTTTAAGGCTAATGGGAGTAACTTCTCAATTCTTAGGAACTGCTGTGTATATTAGCCTAAGATTCTACAGTATCTGAGATGTGATTCTTTCTTCAATAGCTAATCAATATGGTCTTCCTATAAAAGCCACTTGTAATTCAGTTCCCTTAATTTTAGATTTCTTTTGAAAGGACAGAGCTTCTAATAAGAGGTAAATTTTCCTATATATGCTGTCTTTTGCTTGCTTTGGAGTGACCTGTATTAGCCATACCCTCATTGTTAGGCAGAGAAAGAGAACAGCTGCCCACACTGCTGATTTGTGCACTTCCATTTGTTTCCAAGCTGCCAAATGGCATGGGTAGTGCACTGGACACAAGGCCAGGCTGGGGCCCCACAGTTGGGAGGGCAGAGAGCCTAGTACTTGGCAAAGTGCTTTCTCCTGGATTTGGCCAACCTGGCAAGGCACACAGTGCTCGGCCAGGCCAGGCCAGGAAGCACTGGGAAAATGGAGGTTTCTAGTGCTCACAAAACACATCATAGTCTGAAGTCAGGGGCATAGAGTAGATTCCAAATGGTTTACCACCAAGGGCTTGGGTAGAAATGGCCAAATAAGACATTTCTGCAAGCACAGCTAGCATCTGACCAATTTAATTTGAAGATGTCTGTCCAGGCCACAGGAGCACAGCTTGCCCATAATTCTCCTGTCTTTGTTTTAAGTTATCAGTTTTTAAGAATGTAGCTGTTTGCTGTTCTATGAGAGCTATCTGCACCATGTTCCACTGCTCAAAACTACCAAATTCATTCCTTGTCAGAAGTCCATGTTTATTTCCCTCAATGGAGGTTCAATTTTATTTTTAATAGAAGTGAAAAATTCTCTACTCCTCATGAGTCCATTTCTCATCCTTGGAAGCACATTGTCCTCTGATCTTTGGTCAAGAGAGAGATTTGGAGCTTTCTCACCAGCTGGGGCCATCTCTGCTTGATTAGGACTGGCAGTGATCCGAAGGGTGGGGCCTTGGCATGAACTGAGTCAAGACCCCTCATGTTTTTGTCTCAGTACCTGCTCCATTCCACTTCACTCACCTCAGCACTGCCAGGAGAGACTTCTATCTTCCTTTGACCAGACTGGTCTTGCTCGTGCATATATCCCAGGTAGATGAGACATAAATACAGTGTTTGAGGAGAAGTGCAATGACAAGTTTCAAAGCAATGGGCCACTTTGGATATGTGCAGATTTATCAGACCATTTCGTTTTCCTGATACCCTACTCTGTAGCTTTGTGAGATGCATGCAGCTAGTGTTTGCAGAGATAGTCTGAGAGGGGACCCTGAGTACCATGCTGTTTATCCTGGATTGAAAACCCAACTTGTGGGAGGAGATCCAAGATGTATAGATGAGAAGCTGCATTGATATACCTTTGTTTCTGCTGTGATGGCAGCAACATGCCTCTAAAGGATACATGATCACCCTTCTTGGTATTTCAAGAAGCCGTCCGTGATGAACTCTAGTTAACTATTATTTTTCCATCATTTAATTAAAACTGACAGGCAAAGATGATCTTTTTCATTGCCTTACTTACACTCCAGGTGTGGGGTGCTCCTCTTCTGAGGCAGCTCAGGCTGCCAAAGGTGGGGACCAGTTTCTCTAGCTGAAATGGTGATTTGTTGTTGCCTCTAAAACTTTTTGGAGTCACAGGTTGCTCTCTGTTCTTCGGGGAGTACTGTCTATCCTGGAAATCCCTCTTGCATGAACTGGGTCACAGCAACACAGCACACAGCTGTGAAAACACAAGGGCAAGAGCTGCCGGACTTGGGATCGCTCTCTTGGAACGTGACAAAGCAGAGGCTAAATTAGGAACATGCCTATACTTGCTTCCTCATCCTGAGAGTGATGAATTAGCCCTTAGAGAGAGGTTGGCTTTCTGATACTTCTCACCCCAGGTCTCTACACCTGTGTCCTGTGGAGTCACCCACAGTTGTCTCGAATACCCTTTGAGATATATTTGGAAAAGTGATTTTTACAAGCTCCATTTGTTCTGTTTTGTAATCACCCATTGTGCAACTTATGTGACATCTCCAACATTCTCCTGTATCACAGGGGAAATGTAGCCTGCTGAGAAGCACAGAGTCTCCCAGCAGACTGTGCTAGCCCAAAGGGTGAGCAAAGTCAGCTTCCCAGGCAAGCAAAAAACCAAACCAAGACCTGTCAAGTTGGCTGAGGTGAGGGAAGAGGTAACTGGGTTTAGCAGCCCTGATTCTTGTCTTCTCATATTCACTGTCCCCTTAAAGACTCCTGATAAGTGACTGATGCCATTACCTCAGTGTCCTTGTGGGGTGCCAATCCCCTTGTAGGGCCTAATGACTTGCAGATATTCACTTATCTCCCTGTAGGCAGCTATTGGCAACTGGCAGGAATATTTAACCACATCTCATTGCAAGCTCCTGGATAACACTAGGGAAATAAGTATGTGTGTTAGCTGGCAGCTAATCTATCCAGGGTTCCTGCTGAAGGCCTCCTGGACCACCTCCATCACCAGAAGCCATCTCGACCTCCCATCCTGGTTAGCACATCCAAGTCTCTCCAGTCCAGCTCTTTCTGGGATATTGACCCTGTCCATTCCCAAGTCTTCCCTTGGAGGAACAACAAATTAGATGGCCATCTGCTTCCATGGATGGGACCCCTCACTGCCCTTCTCAGGATGCCTATCCCTTGACCCCCCATTACCTAAATCTAGCACCCCTTTCCCAGTCCCTGTTCTGTACCCTGAGGTAGTGGGGCAAGAGAGGGAGGGTGAAGGGCCAGTGAAAGCAATATATTTTGTTTCAGAAGTTGAAAGTAGAAGTGGTAAAATTTGTAAGATCCAATAAATCTCTCCTCCTCTCCCTCATCAATAGCCAAACCATTTCACACAAACCTTCTGTGAGTATCTGGCTAAAAATTTGAAAATTGCTGTTAAAAAGTAATTGATTTTCACAACAGATGCAACATATTTAATGATTAACAATTCCTTAATGCCCTATACACTTTTGTCATTGTCTCTTTTGTTGCTGGTCTCCTTTCATGATGCAACAGGCTGCTGGGAAAGATCTTGGGTCTTTCCTTCTTTTTTTATGTTCATCTCCTGAAACATAGTGTTGCCTAAGAGCATGCCAGTGGATGCAGGCACTGGCTGCCAGCATTGTGTGAGGGAGACATGACCCATAGGGCTGTTTCATGATTGTCCTGTCTGGGACCAGAAGGCTACAATGAAAATAAGCTTAGACTACAGAGTGTTCAGCAATTAAACTTTAATAAATCATATCATAGATACCAAAACATCCAGCTAAAATAAAAATTTCACAAGCGCCCACTGAAAAGTCTTGGCCCCTGTTCTCAAGGGGCTTAAGCTCCAGAGGTAGGCCTAGCCTGAGTTTGGTCATAACCATTTCTGTGCTTTGCTTTATAGCTTTACTATATGTGCATGGATGCATAAGAAATATAACTTAATTTTGCCTATGTTTGAAATTTTATGTAAGTGGAATGATACCATGGATAGTGAGTCCATTATGCCTCTTATTTTTTGCTCAGCCTCAGGTTGTGAGATTCACTCATGTCGTTAAGTGTATAGCCATAGTTAGTTCATTTTCATTGTTTTATTTTATCCCATTGAATGAAGATGTCACTATTTATTTCTTCTGCTGTGGGCAGATATATGGGGCATTTTCTGTTTGGCAATATTTCAGATAGTGCTTCAACAAATACTCTTATACATGTCTTCTGATCCGTATGTGTAAACATTTCCATTGGTTAAATACTCCGGAGTGGTACTGTTGGGTCACTGGATAGACTTCTAACAGTTTGTTAAAGAATTGTAGCAATTTCCCATTGCTCCAAATTCTCATCAACATTTGGTATAATGAGACTTTTAAGATGGACCATCTAGTGGTTCTAATTCTCATTACAAATTAATGGGTCTACTTAAACTCAGATGCTAGACGTTTTAGCCTCTTAAATGTATTGCAAATACTTTCTCCTGATTGTGGCTCCTATTTCTACTCTATACTACTGGAGGATACATATCTTTAATTTAATGTAATCATCTTTTCCTTTGTAGTTAATACTTCTTACTTATTGTTTAAAAAGAAAACTCCCCTGTCCTAAGGTTATAAAAATATTATCATATATTACCATCTAACCACTTTACAGTTTTGCCCTCTGTGGAAATTTTTGTATACGTGAATTGGTGAATGATAGGGCTGGAATTTTGTTTTTCTTTATAGATACCTCATTGTACAAGCATAATTTATTGAAAGTGCATTATGTTCTTCTCTGCCTCCAATATCTCTTTATCCATACATGCTTGGGTATGTTTCTTCGTAGTCTATGCTAGTCCACTGGGCTATTTGTCTCTGAGCAAATAGCATTCTACCTTAATTACTATAACTTTATAGTAAGCCCAGGCATAAGGTGAGACAGGGTCTTCCAACTTGTTCTGTAAGGGTGTCTTTGTTTTCCTTGTCCTTTTGTATTTATGACTATATTTTAGATTAGCTTATAAAGCTTCACTAAACACACAAATAAACAACACTTTTTGGATTCTTATTGGGATTCCATTGAATTGATTGTTATTTTGGAGAGAAATGACATCTTTACAATAAATAATACTTTCAATACCATAACTTGCATCTCTAATTATTTACTTGGGTATTTTCAATGTCTCTTGATAATGTTTCTTCCTAATGTCTGTAGATGTCTTTTGTTATGTTTATTCCTGGTTATTTTATATTTTTTGTTGTCTGCGATTTTTATTTTCAATTGTTTGTGGCTGGTCTATAGAAAGGCAAATGATTTTTGCATACTGTTTTTATCCAATAATCTAGCTAAAGGCTCTTATTAATTCTAATTTCTCTATAGATTTTATACTTTCCACATTCATAGTCACCTAATCTTCAAGCAAGAATTTTTCCCATAATTGTTATACCTTCCTCTTCTTTCTTTTTTAATCACGCCTGCTAAGTTCCTCAGCGTAAAGCTAAACAAAAGTGGTAAAAGTAGCATCCTTGCCTTCTTCCAGTCACAAAGAACAAACTTTCAAAGCTTCATAATTAAATATAGTAGTAATATGTTATTTATGAATATGAATATGTTATACGTAACATAGACTCAGTACATATATAGATATGTATACAGGTAAAAATATATTCATTTTATAAGGGTGAGGAAGTTTCATAGTTTTCTGATAAATTTAAAGAATCATGAATTTATTGAATTTTTAAAACACCTTTCTTCATCTTTCAAATTAGCATTCCATTTATTTCTTCAGATACCTTATTGTGGTGAATTATATTACTCTGTCTTACAAAATTAAATAAACCTCACATTTCTGAAATAGATGCTAATTTTCAATATTCTGTTAGGTCACCTTGATAATGTTTTTCCCCCTGGGGGAAGAATGAGTGAGTTTGCCCTTGTAATTTTCTTTCTTTTTCCTGTACCATCCTTGTCAGATTTGGTCATCATTCTTATGTAAGCTCACAAAATGAATTTGAAGGCATTCTTCCTTTTTCTGTCCAAGATTTGGAACTATTGGTTCCCTCAAAGCTTATTGAAATGTCCAGTGAACACCATCTTAGCCTTCCTTCCTAAGATTTAAATGACAGGATCAATTTCTCTATGGTTTGAGTCAGTATTTTTAATTGTGCTTTTATTATATTTGTATTATATCTAACGTTTATATTGTTAATTTATATTTAAACTACTTTGAAACTTTTTAAACCTTCTAAAAACTTTTTAAAACTTCTGAAAGCTTTCAAGAATAATTTCATGAATACGCACAGAGCCTTTACCTTTATTTGCCAATTGTTAACGTTTTGCCACATTTGTTCTTTCCTGCTTGCTCGACCTCCGTTTCTCTTTCACTTTTTCCTTCTTTCTCTGTCCCCCCTCTCTTGGTCTCCTGCACACAAACACAGACAATGTTTTTGAGTAGATTTTTAAAAAATTACCTTGTTTTGAATTTGTTAGAATTTCTGTAGTTGAGACTTGGTGACTGTCAATTCTGAAATATTCTCAGAAACCATTTTTAGGTTGCTTTCTTTGTATTCTCTCTTGTCTTCTTGAATCTGAATTATGTTGCATTTTCCCTCAGTCTTTTAGGTCTTTTGACTTTTATATGTTTTAATCTCATAGTCTCTGGCCTGAATTTTAGATATTTATCTGGATCTAAAATTTCTTTCTTCAGCTACATATAATTGTTTAAATTATCCATTTTAGTTTTTTTTTTTTTTTTTGAGACAGAGGCTCACTATGTCACCCTCAGTAGAGTGCTGTGGCATCACAGCTCACAGCAACCTCAAACTCTTGGGCTTAAGCAATTCTTTTGCCTCAGCCTCCCAAGTAGCTGGGACTACAGGCACCTGCCACAACACCTGGCTATTTTTTCCTTCCAGTTGTCACTGTTTAGATGGCCTGGGCTGGGTTCGAACCCGCCAGCCTTGGTGTATGTGTCTGGTGCCATAACCACTGTGCTACAGGTACCAAGCCATTTAATTTTTTATTTCAAATATTCTTATTTTGTACTTTTTGTTTCTAACACTGCACTGTATTTTTTCAAACTATTCTTGTTTATATATTAGGGATTTCCTTCTATTCTATTGATCTTTCCAAGCTTCTTTCTTTCTCTTTTTTATTTCTGTATATTACAGGCGTAAACACAGTTTGGTTATACTGTGTTTAAAACATAGTTGTTTTGTACATTATAGGTCAAAATTATAAGTGTGTCCTTCGCCCAGAACATGGGCATTATACTTGTTAGATGTGAGTTAACCCAACCCCTCTTTCCCCCTCTCACCTGCCAGATTCATGCTGAGCTTTATTTCTCTATGGGCACATAAGTATTGATTGACTACTTCCATTAGTATTGAGTACCTGACGTGTTTGTTTTTCTATCCTTGCAATACTTCACCTAAAAGAATGGTCTCCAGGACCATCCTGCTTGTTACAAAAGACACTAGATCACCATTTTTTATGGCTGAGTAGTACTCCAAGATATACAAATACCTCATTTTATTGATCCATTTATGTATTGATGGGCATTTGGCTGTTTCCACATCCTTGCATTGTGAATTGTGCTGCTAGAAACATTCCAGTGCAAGTGTCTTTATGATTAAATGTCCTTTTCTTCCTGGGTAAGTACCTACTAGTGGAATTGTTGGATCAAATGGTAAGTCTCCTTTTAGTTCTTTGAGGAATCTCCATACTACTTTCTGTAGAGGTTGTGCTAATTACTAGTCCCACCAACAGTACACAAGTGTTCCTGTCTCTGTGAATCAATGCAGCACTTGTTATTTTGGAACTTTTTGATAACAGCCATTCACACTGGAGTTAGGTGATATCTCTCTGTGGTTTTGATTTGTATTTCCCTAATGATTAGAGATGTTGACCACTTTTTTCATGTGTTTGTTGGCCATTAGACTATTTTTCTTTGAAAACTTTTTGTTCATGTCTTCCATCTACTTTTGAATGGGGTTGTTTGATTTTTTCTTGCTGATTTTCCTGAGTTCTTTGTAGATTCTGGTTATCATCCCCCTTATCAGATGTATAGAAAGCAAATATTTTCTCCCATTCTGTAGGTTGTCTATTTACTCTATTGATTGTGTCCTTGGCCATGCAGAAATTCTTTAATTTGATCAGATCCCACTTGTTTGTTTTGTTGTTGCTGTGATTGCTTTTGAGGACTTCTTCATAAATTCTTTCCCCAGGCCAAAATCTGTAAGAGTTTTTCCAACCTTTCTCTCTGAATTCTTATGCTTTCAGACCTTAGGTTTAAGTCTTTTATCCATCATGAATTAATCTTTGTAAGTGGTTAGAGTGCAGATCCCATATGTGTCTTTTACATGTAGCTAGTCAGTTTCTCCAGTACCATTTATTGAAAAGGGTTTCTTTTCCCCAGTGTATGTCTTTATGTGCTTTGTCAAAAATCAGATGGAAATATGAGGATGGTTTTCATCTCTGGGTTCTCTGTTTTTGTGCCAGTACCATGCTCTTTTGGTAACTATTATCTTGAAGTATACTTGGAAGTCTGGTAAGGTGATGCCTTCTGCTTTGTTATTATGTGAAGTTGCTTTGGTTATGCAGGGGCTTCTCTGGTACCATATGAACCAAATTTCTCTTTTATTTATTTACATATATTGAACATAATTTATATTTTTATGTTTCTAAGTTGCCATATCTGATGAATTTGTTTATCTGTTTCTATTGTCTGTTGTTTCTATCAGTTTACATTCATGTAAGCGTATGTAGTATTTTGTGCTGCTTATTTTACCCCAAACTTTACCTGTGGCAATTCTTTGATGCCTATGTGACATTTCATTCCTCAGTGCATACATTTCTTTCTGCCAGCTATAGGTGCTACCACTATGGAACTTTAATTTCAATTTTCTGCTTAATTTTTTTTGGAAGGGAAGATATACGTGAAATTCAGTGTCTACAGGGTTGGCAAAATCCCTCAGGGTGAGTAGAAGAGATGAAGATAGGTTGGTTAATGGGTACAAACACATAGTTGGATAGAAAGAATAAGTTCTTTAGTTAACAACAATTAATAGTTAACTATAATTAACAATAATTATATAATATATATAATAGTTAACTATAGTTAACAACAATTAATAATATATTTCAAAATAGCTAGAAGAGAGAATCTGAAATGTTCTCAACACATAGCAATGATAAATTCTTGAAGTGATGTGGATACCTTAACTCAATTGTTACACATTCTCTGTGTTTGTAAAAAGTGACATGCCCCAGAAACATGTACAAATATTACATATCAATAAAATCAGCTTTGGAGCTTCCATATTTTCAGTTTTTCCAGTTCCACTTCATCTTGGCTATTGCATAATCCTATTTTTGTGTTAGCTCTGCAATGTGGTTAAGACTGCTCTACTTTGTCCATTATTTGAATATTTAATCTATGATACTGTTGAAAAAGGAAACCTTTAACTTTTATGTTTATCATCATGTATTTTGGTTTTCCCATTAGGTAAGATAATTTCTATTTAATTTTATTTCTATTCTATTTAATGTTATATTCCATTTAATATTCCATTGAATATGATATACATATCTTAATTGATGAACTTATTGCCTATCAAAAGATACTTATATTTTTTCTATTTTCATAATATGAAAAGTTCTGCAATAAACATTTATATAAATGTTTTTGCATGTGTATATTTTAAATATATGCACCTAATAGTATGCTAGATATTATGGGTGAAATTTTGTCAACCCTAAAAAAAGTAGTACCTCAGAATATAACCTTATTTCCAAATAAGATTATATTCTGAGGAACTATTTTTAGGGGTGCCAAACGTTCCCCCATTATCCATGGGGGATTGGTTCCAGGACTTTCCACGGATACCAGAATCCATGGATGCTCAAATCCCTTATGTAAAATGGCAAAGTTATCTGTGTATAACCTGCACATATCCTTCCAGGTAATTTAAATCATCTGTAGATTACTTATAATACCTAATACAAGGTAAATACTATGTAAATAGTTGTTTCACTATACTGTTTAGGGAAAAATAACCCAAAATAAAAAGTCTCTACACGTTCAGTACAGATACTTTTTGTTTCTTTCAAATATTTTTGATCCGCTGATGGCTGAATCTACCAAGGCAGAATCCATAGATACTAAGGGCCACCTGCAGAGTATTGCCAATATATTTAGTTCAGTTAAGGTGACATTAAGTTGGGTGTTGTGGTTCACACCTATAATCCCACCACTTGTGAGGCCTTGAGCTAGGAGTTTAAGAGTAGCCTGAACAACAAAGAGAGAACTCATAACTACCCAAAATAAAGAAAAAAATTAGACCAGTGTGGTGGTTGACACCTAAAGCCTTAGCTACTAGGGAGGCAGAGAAAGGAAGATACCTTGAGCTCAAGAGTGCAAGGTTACAGTGAGCTATGATGACACCACTGCACACTAACTTGGGTGACAGAGTGAGACCCCATCACTTAAAAAAAAGAAAAAGAAAGGTGCTATCATACTACTCAAGTGGGGTGGGCACCTAATCCTACATAACTGATGTTTTTCTAAGAAGATGGCAATGTGAAGGTATAGAGACACAGGAAGAACGTTACGTGAAGATGGAGGTAGAGACTAAAGTTCTGTTGCCATCCCTGAATGAACACCCAGAGCTATCAGAAGGTAGCAGAGGCAAGGAAGGATCCTTCCTCAGAGGTTTCAAAGTGAACCACAACACATCAACACCCTGATTTTGTTCTTCTAAACTGTGCAAAATTGTGATAGATTAAATTTCTGTTGTTTCAAGTCAGCTGGTTTGTGGTATATTGTAACAGCACTCCTGTGATACTAACGTACTATATAATAAAGTAGGTGTTTATTCCATTTTAGTAGATTCTAGTTAATGCTTTCTAAAGTGGTTGTACCAATTATATACCAGTGCTACTACCCTGGGCTACAGGTGGTGGTCTGTTAGGAACCAGTCCCCATAGGAGGCCTGAGCAACACCCCCTGTTAGATTCCCTCCTACCTCCATGAAAAGTTGTCTTCCATGAAGCTGGTTCCGTGTGCCACAAAGTTGGGGGAATGCTGGACTAAGAGTGTATAAATACTCACTTTGTTCTTCATAATCACCAGCATATGGCAATGTATGGTATTATTAGACTTTTATTTATTTCTTAATTTTTAATTTTTATTTCAGATTAATATAAGGGTACATATAATTATGTTACCTTGTTTGTTTTTGTTAGGAAAAATCAAGTTGTATTTGAGTCTTTCACTCAAGAGGTATGCCAAATACCCCTATTTTACAAATACCTGTTAGGTGGGAGCTTAATGAGCCTCTTCTCCTCTTTCTCCCCACTCCCCTTCTTGGATTTCATTGTGTTTTTCTCAATGTGGGCCCATAGTTGTTAATCTATTAACTTCAAATTAGTATTGAGTACATAGGATGCTTGGTTTTCCATTTTTGTGATACTTTACTAAGAATAGATAAAAATAAAAAATGTGAAGTCTCCATCTTTTTATGGCTGCATAATATTCCATGGTGTACACATACCACAATTTGCTAGTCCAATTTGTTGGACACTTGGGCTGTTTCTATGTCTTGGCTATTATGAATTGGGCTGCAATAAACATTCTGGTGCAAATTTCTTTGTTGTAAAATAATTTTTGATCATCTCAGTATATACCTAGTAGAGGAATTGCAAGATCAAATGATAGGTCTACTTTCAATTCCTTGAGTGTTCTCCAAACTTCTTTCCAAAAAGGTCATATTAGCTTGCATTCCCACCAGCAGTGTAGAAGCATTCCCTTCTCTGTGCATCCATGCCAATATCTGTAGTTTTGGGATTTTGTGAAGTGGCCTAATCTTACTGGAGTTAGATGATATCTCAAAGTGGTTTTGGTTTTCATTTCTCATGATGAGCATATGTGTTTTTAGGCCATGTGCCTGTCTTCTTCAGAGAAGTTTCTGTTCAAGTCTCTTGCCCACATAGAAATGAGGTTATTTATTCTTTTCTTATTGGTTAGTTTGAGTTCTCTGTAGATTCTAGTTATCAGACCTTTGTTGGAAGCATAACTTGCAAAAATCTCCCATTCTGAAGGTTGTCTATTTGCTTTACTTACTGTGTTCTTGGCTGTGCAAAAGCTTTTTAGTTTGATCAGATCCCAGTAATGTATTTTTAGTGTTGCTTCAATAGCCCGGGGGGTCCTCCTCATAAAATATTCTCCCAGGCCAATTTCTTCAAGTGTTTTCCCCTCACTCTCTTCTAGTATTTTTATAGTTTCATGTCTTAAGTTTAAATCTTTTATCCAGTGAGAATCAATTTTTGTTAATGGTGAAAGGTGGGGGTCCTGTTTCAGTCTTCTACAAGTCACCAGCCAGTTCACCCAGCACCATTTGTTAAATAGGGAGTCTTTCCCCCACTGAATATTTTTGATAGGCTTGTCGAAGATCAAATGACGATAAGTAGCTGGGTTCATCTCTTGGTTCTCTATTCTTTTCCATAAATCTCTTGCTCTGTTTTTGTGCCAGTACCATGCTCATGCTGGTTTTTTTTTTTTTTTTTTTAGAGAGAGTGCGATAGAGTCTCACTTTATTGCCTTCAGCAGAGTGCCGTAGTGTCACAGCTCACAGCAACCTCCAACTCCTAGACTTAGGCGATTCTCTTGCCTCAGCCTCCCGAGTAGCTGGGACTATAGATGCCCACCACAATCCCTGGGTATTTTTTGTTGTAATTTGGCTGCCACCCTCAGTATATGAGGCCAGAACCCTACCTACTGAACTCAGGTGCTGCCCAGTACCATGCTGTTTTGATCGCTGTGGATTTATAGTATAGCCTGAAGTCTGGTAATGTGATACCTCCTGATTTGTTCTTATTTCTGAGTAATGTATTTGCTATTTGAGGTTTTTTCTGATTCCATATAAAACGAAGTACTATTTTTTCCAGTTCTTTAAAGTATGACAATGGTGCTTTAATAGGGATTGAATTAAATTTGTAGATTGCTTTGGGTAGTATGGAACAGTTTAACAATGTTGATTCTTCCCAGCCATGAACATGGTATGCTTTTCCATTTGTTAACCTCTTTAGCTATTTCTTTTCTCAGAGTTTCATAGTTCTTTTTATAGAGACCTTTCACATCCTTTGTTAGGTAAATTCCCAGATATTTCATCTTCTTTGGCACTATTGTAAAAGGAATAGAGTCCTTGACTATATTTTCAGCTTGACTATTGTTGGCATATATAAGGACTACTGACTTGTAAGTATTGATTTTGTATCTTGAGACACTGCTGTATTCCTTGATCACTTCTAAGAGTTTTGAAGATTAGTCCTGGGGATTTTCTAGGTATAGCACTGTATTATCATCAGTGAAGAGTGAGAGTTTGATCTCCTCTGACCCTATTTGGATACCCTTGATTGCCTTCTCTTGCCTGATTGTAATGGCTAAGACTTCCATTACTATGTTGAATAGCAGTGGAGACAGTGGGTATCCTTGCAAAAGTACCTAATTTCAAAGTACTAAATATATCCAGACTTTTCTTGATAATTTTTTGGTTTTGTTTGTGTTTAAGAAATTTTTTCTATCTTTCAGTCATAAAAAATACTCTGCAAAACTTCTAAATTTATATTTCTGTATTTTTCAGTTTAAGCCTTTTTTATACCTGGACTTCTTTTATCACTATTGATTAAATGGTCCATCTTTTCCTCCATCGAGTTTTAAGCATACATTAAGTTTCTATATATGTGTTGATCTATTTCTACATTCTCTACTCTGTTCCATTTCTCTGTCTATTGCTACAGCAATATCACAGTCTTAAGTGCTATTGTTCATTTTATGACTTTTTGTGTTGGATGTGTAACTGAAAAATCTCCAGACTCTTTTCTTTGGAAAACAAGCATTAAAGGCCATTATTTCAAAATTCCACTTCAGCTTCATTCTGTAAGTGTTAGTATGTTGTATTTCACTATTGTTCTGTTCTAAATGTTTTCTAAATTTTTATTTTTATTTCCTCTTTGATTCATTAATCATTTAGAATATTTTCCCCTCAATTTCCAAATACATGAGTATTTAAAAACCTTTTTTGTTATTAATTGTACTTTAGTATAATGCCAATAAATGTCTGCATCACAGATTACATATTTCTTTATATTTGCTGAGACTTGCTTTGTAAATAACCAGCTCATGTTTAAAAATTAAATTGTATCTTTTAATTATTAATTACTGAGTTTAAATGTATCCATTTAAGCAGAATTACTAATATTGTTTTTCAAATTGTCTATGGTTTTACAGGAAGTCCCTGAGTTACAAATAAGATAATTTCTGTAGATTTGTTTTTAAGTTGAATTTGTGTGTAAGTTAAACAGGTACCTTTACCTATTACCTGTAATAGCCTCCATTTGTAAGTGCAAGTTGTATGCTACTTGGATGTTTGTAACTCAGGGGCTTACTGTAATAGCCTACATTTAAAAGTGTGAGTCATATTAAGTCAGATGTTTGTCACTTTGAGACTGCCTTACTAAATTTTACCATTTTGATTTATAAATTGCAACGTAAAGTATGTTAACGTATTTTATTATGATTGCAAATGTGTGAATCTTCAATTTTATATATTTTTGCCATATATTTTGAGATTATGTTATGAAGTACATGGAACATTAGAACTATAGGTATTATATCTTCCTGGAAAACTGAAAATTTTACCTTTCTGTAATGATTCTCATTATTTTTGGTAATACTTTCTTGACTAAATTCTATTTTATCTGAAGGTAAAAGCAACACAGAGTATGTGTGTGTATACATGTATATACACATATATATGGATATACATACCTAACACATCCATAAATATAAATACACACATATTCTTGTAGTAAATTTCTTTTTTTAATTGAATCATAGCTGTGTGCATTCATGCAATCATGGGGTACAGTGTGGTGTTTTCATATACAATTTGAAATATTTTCATCAAACTGGTTAAACATAGCCTTCATGTCATTTCATAAATTTCAACTCTTCCAAATACTTTTAGCTATGTCATTTACAAAAACATATGATAACAATAAACATATCTAACTTAATATCTGTCATTACTAGGTAAGTTTATTCTTTCCATATTTAGTATTGGCATATTGGAATTTGTCATATGAATTTATTCATATCTTGGTCAAATAAATTACCTATTCTGTGCTTCTTTTCTCATTCACTTATTGTATTTATTAGATGAATCAATTTTCCTTTCATCCCTCTTTATCTCTTAATTATTTAGAAATTATTTTTCTCTATTTGGACTTTCACTATTTACCTTTAAAATTTTAACAAAGACACTTACATGGGGAAAGTCTTAAAGTAATTTATCTCTCTCTCTCTTTTTGAACATATTTGGGACCTAGATTATTTTAATTCTGATAATTCCATTCTAGTTTTCATGTTATTTTTGTCCAGTATTTTGTTGCTATTTTGTTTATCTGTCACTCAAGTTACTCATTATTAACTGTTACTTTTATTTTACTGTTTAGATCTTATTTAGATCTATCAACTTAGTGTTTATTATTCACAATTCCTTTCATCTTAAGTTTCCTTTCATGGGGGCTTGTTGGTTGTAAACTAGCTCTGGATGTATGACAGTGTCTTTATTTCACATTCACTCTGAATAACAGCTTAGCTATTTAAATAATTTATTAATTACAGACCTGTTTTAAGCTTTTTGAAGATATAGGCATCTAAGCACCTTCTGTGAAGAGTTTAAAAGAAACCCAAGTCTGTTTGCAAAGTACAAAGCTTCATTTTAATGTATATGAAATGTATTATATAAATACTCAAAAATCCTTAATCCTTGTTTGTGAAGCTGCTCTTTGAAGATCGATCTCTCCCTCCCATTCTCTCCTGGGTAGCTGCAATATTAAATCAATCTTCAGGCCAGTTTTAGGGAAATGCATTTCGTTTGGATTTTAGTAGTCTGATTTAAGAGTATTCACCTCTAAACTCTAAATCCAAAAGATAGCTGGACATCTTCTATAATAAAGTCAGATTCCAACATTCAGTTACTTACGGACTGAAGCAGAAATGGTGCCACACTTTGCCATTTAGGCATGGCACAGCCTTTTTAATGTTCTTCGATTCTTCCACTGGAAAATACACCATTTATCATGTGTCATCTACTCTACACCACTTTTTGACATTCCCAGATGTTATAGAAGATTGTATGAAGGTGATACAATATATCTTGTCCCTCTTGGACACATAATTCACTACACATAACCATGCCAACCTGGAAAAAATTCCTTAAATACTAAGAAATTGAAAGACATAAAACTTTAAAATTACTTAGGTGAAAGGGTTTCTTTGGAGCAGTCTAGCAAGCCAACTTGTCACCCTTAGACAAGGAGGCTGTGAAGAGCAGGCATGGGCTGCTTTTGGAATTGAGAAAGCAAATGAGTGGTTATCCCTTCTCTTCTTTTTCATAGGGACCAGGAAATTTTAAGCACTGGTGTTTGTTCCCCTATTGCCCCTCACCATGTACCAGAAAAGAGGTATAGATAGAGCTCTGGACCGGGGCTCAAGAGAACTAGAACCTAGCCCAGGATGTGTGACCATAAGCCAGCCTCTCTTTGTTTTCATTTTTAATATACAAGATTAAAAACAGTAACTACATTATGTACCTTTCACAGTGATCTTTTACTCAACACAACCCCCACCAGTAAGAAATTTTAGCATCACACTCAAGCTATATGAAAATGTAATTTCTAGGTTCATATAAGCAGACTGTGCATTTACATGATTTTTCAAGAGGATGTTTGGTCTCGTAGTCAAAAAAGAGTGAAGCAGGAGAAAGAAATGTTCTGTGCAGAGAAGGCAAACCATTCATTCACTTATGAACTCAAAAAATAGCTATCTGGCTATTTAAATAATTTATTAATTATAGATCAGTTATAATCACTTTAAAGAGATAGACATGTTGAAGGCCAGGCACATGAGTCTCTCCTCTCCTACAGTTTATGTTCTTTTGGGAGGATACAGGAAATGAATGAGCAAGTAAGGTAGACAAGAAAATATCATCAAGAAACGATTGCAGAGAATTAAAAGAGAAATGTTATAGGGAAGGCCTGGGTGGCCTCTCTGGAGGGGTGACATTTAAGATGAGACCTGAATGTCATTTGATGACAAGGGGGAAGTATAATCCCAGGAAATGGTTCAAATCAAAGACAGAAGAGACCTTGTTATGTTCAAAGGACCAAAGGGCAGTGGACAGGGAGGGGTCAGAGAAGCAGCAGAAGGAGATAAAGTCAGGTTTGGTGAGTTAGATTCAATTATTTTTTGTTTTTATTTTATGTGTGATGGGAAGCCTCTTGAGACTTTTAAGATAAATGTGTGCTAAGGGAGGTAGGGGAAAACTTCTCCTGCAGGTAAGACTAAGTAGGTTAGGTGGGGAGGAAGAGGGAGAGACTGTAGGTGGGTGTATTAGTTTGCAGGGCTACTGTAACAGTACTGCGGACTGGGTGGGTTAACAATTCATTTTCTAATAATTTTGAAGTCTAAAATTCCAAGATTGAGATATCGACAGAGTTGGTTTCTTTAGAGGTCTCTCTCTGGTTTGTAGCTGGCTGTCTTGTCCCTGTGTCTTCACGTCCTTCGGCTACTATACATGTGTACAAATTTCCTTTTCTTAGAAGGATACTAGTTGTATTGAACTAGGGTCCTCTTTAATCACCTCATTTTAACTTCATTATCACTTCAAAGATCCTATCTTCAATTGCAATCACATTCTGAGGTACTAGGGCTAGGACTTCAACACATGCATTTGGGGGGGGGGGGTATGGAGGGTGGGAACAATTCAGCCTATAACAGTAGGGCATAGAGTATGAGAAAAGGTGCAGGATTAACAGGGTTTCTCTTCACAGACAGTGAAGACACTAGACTGCCTGGACTAGAGTTTACATGTAACAGAGTCACAGGAAGTCAGATCATCAATGGAAGTTGAGGCCAGGCTGGTGAGGGTCTTGAATTCTGGTTAAGGAGCTTTGGCTTTCTTCTGTAAATCATGGGGAGCTCTAGAAAGTATCTAAAAAGCTCAGGAGAGGTAGCTGTCAATGACTAAGCAACTGGTTATGTAAAAGCTGTGCAGGAGAGGATGAGGTCAGGAGATAGTTTGGGGCATGGGGCTCAAGTCAGGCACTTAGGGACAGAAAGGAAAGAAAAGAGAAAGAAACATCCCTGGTGAAGAACTGCTAGTGCTTGTCAAGACAGCGGAAAACAGGACTCCAATCTGGGAAACTGAAAAACCCTGAAAAATGAGGATTTCTGTGCAAAACAGGATTACAGTTAGGGTGATGCAGGGCAGCCCATCTAATTTCCATTCAAACCCTGCACCTACAATCATGGTGGAAGGTGGACAAATCAGTTCACTTGGCTGGAAAAACATGGCTTCAGAGTCAGACCTCAGTTCAAATCCCAGCTCCTTCTTTTAATTTATTTGAATAAGTTACTTCACATATTTGAGCCTTAATTTTCCTAGATGTCTAATGGGGATGATAAATCATCTTTCCACATTTGGAAGTCCAACCATGTCTGGCTCATATAGACCCTTAATAAATGGTAGGATTCCTTCTGATCTCCCTCAGTGGAACTAACATGGCATGTGATCCTTACAACGTGATGTTGTTAGCATAGCTGGACTTCTTACATGGAGGCTCTAGGCTCCAAATGCAAGCATCCTAGCAAACAGGGCAGATGCTGCATTGCCATTATGCTCTAGTTTGGGAAGTCACATAGCACTATGGTGGCGAATTCTCTTGATAGAAGCAGTGCTCAGATTCAAGGCTGCTCAGATACAAAGAGAAGAGATACAGAGTCCATCTCTCAATGGGAAAAGTGTCACTAAATTTTATGACTGTTTAAAAAAAAACCCACAGGGCCTAAAGTTCCAAGGAAAGTATAGAAAAGTGTACAGAAATGATGCCTGGCCATAATTAATGACATCTTTGTTTTCAGCCAGGGCATTCTGCCTTGCCAAGCATAAAACTCTCATGTGCAAACAGTGTTGTACAAGAACTGAATTTGGTTGTGAACAAGGCTTTTTTGCTTTTTGCTGAAAAGAAATGCCCAAACTGTTTTTTTGTTTTTTAAAAAAATAAGGTCCCTGGGTGGTAGGAGCATCTGCATGAGCACTAAAACTTCTGAGAACAGTGTTGAAAATTCCATAATCTGTGCTGTTACCTGGGGGTTATGAAGGTCCAGCTTTACCTACCAAGATGAGGAGGAAGCAATAAATGACTTCAGTTCTTTAAAGGTCAGCTTTTCAACATTTCTTTTAAAGATAAGCACTTTTAGTTGAAATAAATTTGGGCTATAAAGGAAACTTCAGTTTAACTTTCTTTTTCAAAAATAAGTTTCCATAAGTTAGGTATAATTTACTTATTTTCTTCACTTATCACTCTTAAATTATTCAGGGATTGGATTTTGGTACTTAATTGGGCAAGGCCTTAATGACCCAGTGAAAATGAAAGGGAATGGCTATGTTTAACTGGGGCCTGTTTCTGTCAGATTCTATTTTCTGCAAGGAAGGAGTTATTTATTTATTAAAAACTATAGACCCAGATAAATGCCTGAGGTTCATTACTACATTGCCAGGTGGGGCCCTGGACCTGGTCTTAATGTGACAAAGGCCATCCGTCATTCTATTCACCATGTTTTCAGCTATATGTTTAAAGGAACATGCCACATACTGAGTCAAGAATAAGGAGTACACAGAGAGAATAGCCCACGTCACCAAAGTCTCTAAGCTGCAGATGTTGGGGCAGGTGTGGAGAGAAGGGAACACATTTACACTGTTGGTGGGATTGCAAACTAGCGTAGCCTCTTTGGAAAGCAGTATAGAGAGTCCTCAAAGTACTAAAAGTAGACCTTCCATTTGACCCCACAATTCCATTATGAGGTATCTACCCAGAAGAAAAAAAGTTAATTTTGCTATAAGAACATTTGTACTAGATTGTTTTTTGCAGCTCAATTCATAATTGCCAAGATATGGAATCAACCCAAGTGCTCACCAATCCGGGAATGGATAAATAAACTATGGTATATGTAGACCATGGAATACTATTCAGCCATGAAAAGATGGCTGACTTTACATTCAGCCATGAAAAGATGGAGACTTTTTTGTATTTTTACCTGGATAGATTTGGGAATGTCCTTCTAAGTATCACAGGAATGGAAAAGCAAGTTTCCAATGCACTCAGTACTAATATGAAGCCAGCAGATGAACAATTACACTGCATGAGAGAGAAAAATGCAACTACATCTACATGGGGGGAGAAGGGAGGAGAGAGGTATTGGTGTGCTACTATCTAAGGGGCACGATGTAAGGGTATATGGCAGACTTCCTGGGTGAAGGGCACAACTACAACTTGGTCTCTACCTAATAAATGCAAACAATGTAACCTAATGTTTGTACCTTTATGTCAATCTGAAATAAAAACACACACAAAGAAGAAGGGGTACAGTCTCAACAAATTCAGAGATTTGTGTCTTTACTTTGGTAACAAGTGGTTATTTAAATGGTCATTATTCAGAGGACATGATGGATAAAGAGTTACAGCAATCAAATCTCCAAATCTACCTTTTCTGATTTGAAACTATGTTTTTGTTGCTTACTTATCCTGCATACCTCTCTCAAAATCACAATGTGGGGTGGAAAGATGGAATTTGGAATTAGGCTGGCATGAATTGATATTCTGAACAATTATGCAAATAAGGATAAGTTACTCAAAGTTTCTGAGCCAGTAATCTGCTTATATTAAAATAGGGAAAATAGCACTTTATCTTAGTTCATTTTCTGTTGCTAATAACAGAATACTTGGAATAGGTCATTTATAAAGAAAAGGAAGAATCTATTTCTTACAATTATTGAGGTTGAGAAGTCCAGGGTTGAGGGGCTACATTTGGTGAGGGCCTTCTTGCTGGCAGGGACGCTCTGTAGAGTCTCAAGGCATCACATCATGAGGGCTGAGTGTGCTAGCTCAGGTCTCTCTTTTTTTTATTAAGAACCCACTAGTCCTACTCCTCTGACAGCCCACCAATCTATTAATCCAAGAATCCATGCTTTGATTAATCCATTCATGAAGGCAAAGACCCCCTGACCCATTCACTTCCTAAAGGTCCCACCTCTCAGTGTTGCCATATTGGGGATTAAATTTTAACCCTGAGTTTTGGAAGGGACAAATATTCAAACCATAGTACATCTGTTGTTGCAAAGATTAAAGCAGGTATGGAGTGCACACCCTATTGCCAAGCCTGGCACTGAGTAAGTGGGGACTCATTAACTGTTATTCACTGTCTACATCTGCAAGGGCTCAGCAAAGGCAGAGAGCACAGTAGTGCTCTGTACATGCAGCATGGAAATGAAGCTCCTGTGGTCAGAGTACTTCTGAGGCTAAACTTACCTCATTCCCTCAGAACCAGGTTATTTTTTATTTTTTTTAGAAGCAGAGTCTTACTTTGTCACCCTCAGTAGAGTGCCGTGGGGTCACAGTTCACAGCAACCTCCAGCTCTTGGGCTTAGGTGATTCCCTTGCCTTAGCCTCCTGAGTAGCTGGGACTACAGGTGCCCACCACACTGCCTGGCTATTTGTTGTTGTTGTTGTTGTTGCAGTTTGGCCGGGGCTGGGTTTGAACCCACCCCAATGGGACCAGTATCCTACTCACTGAGCTACAGGCTCCGCCCAAAACTAGGTTATTGTTGTCTTTTCCCAAAATGAACCAAATCAAGGTTATAACTGGCATTTCAGAAATCGGGGAAATAAAGACAAGAGAAAGACATCTTTACATTCACTGAACGTTGACGATACAAGTTATACTGAGAGTTTCCCTCTTGTAATGATCTTATGAAGTAGGCATTATACTGCTTAATCTATTACACCAAAACATAGTGACTAGGTGCAACAGTGATTTATTATTTCTTGTAAGTCAGCTGGGTGGTCCTGATGTGATCCAGGATTGGTGATCTTAGCTGGAGTTCTTCATGAGTCTGTGGTCAGCTTGTGGGTCAGTTGGTGGTGACCAGCCTAGGGTAGTCTTGGCTGGCTGGGGCAGCTCATGTGTATGCCATGTGGTCTCTCATCCATGTACAGGTTAACCTGGGCTTTCTCTCATGTTGGTGGCAGGGGTCCAGGAGAGAAAGAGGAAACTTGCATGCCATTGTCCTACCAACCAAAGTGAATCATATGGCCAACCTCTAGGTTGGGGTGGGAGGGCACATCCAGAGGGAACAAATTAAGAAAGGCATGAACAAACAAATGGGGACCCTTAGTGCATGTATTCTACCACAATAGGCATTGTTATTGCCCCATTTGTAAAGGAGGAGATGGAAGCCAGTGATGTTATGCCTCTTGGTCACTAGTCTCTTCCTGGTATATCTCTGTGCTGTTTTCTTTACTGGCAATCTACCTGCCCCTTGGAGATGCTTTCTAATCAGCTGTATTTCCCTTGTCTCTCATTGTTTGGTCTGAATTTGAAATTCATTTGAAATTGTATGTAAAAACTTTAGAACTAACTATTTGATTTTAATAAAACCTAGTATAACGACAACAAGGACAGTGCAGGTCAATCAGTAAGGTAGGTCTGCTTAGAGAAAATGAAAGGGGCACTATGTATTAGCAATTAGATGGAACACAAATGGAAGAAAATTTACCTTTCTCTGCTATTTTCTGGCTTCCCAGATTTGTCTGGATCATGCAATTCTTTCTGGATTCTGACAACAAAATCTGAGAAAAGCAAGGTTTTGGTATTGGCCTGAGGTGCTTACTAGCTTTTTGACCTTGGACAAAGAAGTTACCTAACTTCCTCCATTTCCTTATGTGTGGAGTGAGGGGATGAGAATAATAGCAAGATGTTGATTTGTGGGTTAAGGATCTCCAGGAGAAGATCTCTGCCTGGTCTGAGCCCTGTGCAGCCACCATGATTCACTGCTGTTCCCAAGCACCTCTTGGTGCCTGAAATGCTGAAGAGTTGGGTTTCACACCTGCAGTAGCTCTGAGTTAGCTGCTGGGGCAGTGCAGGGAGGCTGAGCAGCCTGAGAGCTGTTAATGAATTTTATGGCTTTGTTGAGTGCCTCAAACTACAGTTATTAATTATAGGATACTGTTTAGTCACTGTTGCAATATATACATTTTGTTAATTGATTTGTAAAGGCTCAGATCTAGCAACATAAAGAATGTGCAGGACTATAACACTTACAAGGGATTGTAATTGCCTTTACCTCCCTCTCGGCTTCTCTGACAGGGAACAAAGACTGGAGGACAGGAGCCACCTCAATCTTTGGACCTCCAAAACCAAATCCAGTGCTTACTGGGCAGGGTAATACAACTTGCCTAGGACCTCATTGAACTTCCTGAATCAATGAATAAGTAAATAATTATGTTTGTATCTGTATTTCTTTATATACCCTATTTCCAAACTATTCCTTATGAGCTGTGAATTGTGTGTGACATTGGTATTGCATATATGCAAGTATGGTCAAAGATTTTTTTTTTCCTGAGCCATTAATTAATATCTTCTGAGTACCTTTGTGATCCTTGGAGAGCATTGAGGATGGAAAGATGTGCACAGCCCCTGCATCCAGGGAAATGACAACACTTACTCCCTCAGGACAGGAGATCTGACAAGGCAGTGTCTGCTCTTAGAGACGTGGAGTGACAGTATGAAGGTGGTAACTTCTTGCATGCCACTATAGTGCTGGGAATTTTAAGTGACCCCGCGACTACAGCCTTGGCAGATCCAGGACCCTAAGTTTGCCTTTTCTGACCCAGTTGTCCCATAAGCCTCTTAGGGCGTTGGCTGCCCCCGCTTTTCCGCGATGGTGTGGAGCCCAGCCATTGCCATTCAGGTACAAGGCTATCTACCCCTCTCCACAACTCCGAGCAGCACTTACGCTTTGGAACTCCAGCGTGCGCCTGGCGCCCTCCCGAGACCAGGCGACATAGAGCGCTCAGGGACTGAGCCAAGGGCAGGACCTGAACAGAGGCCCGCCCGACCCTTCTGCTCAGATGCCAGTTCAAAGGGCAGGACAAGGTAGGGTCTCCTGCGCCCCCGCAGACAACCCTCAGGCCCCAGGTGAGCCTGCCATTCTGTGCCGCAGCTTTTGGGAGAGCCGGAGTAGGGACGCCCGGCTGGAGGGTTCCCGGGAGTTGCCCACCAGGATCCTTTGGGAACCGAGTCCTGACTGAGACGCAAAGGCCATGAGAGCGCCCTGGAGCGTGAGCACAGTGGAGGAAAGTTGGGGGCCCAGGCTGTGAGGTGCGGGGCGCGGAACCCGGCGCCGAGGTCCGCGTTCATGAATATGCACGAGCCACCTCCCTCCCTCCGTGACGTCACGGGCCGTCCCGGGGTGAGCGCTGGAGCCGCTCCGGGTCCGCGCCAGTGAGCGCGGCTGCTGCCGGCGAGCGAGCTGCGTGGCGGCGGGAACCGGAGGCCGAGCGCGGCGGCGGCGGCGCTAGAAGCGCACCCAGAGGGCACAGCGAGCGGACCCGCGGTGCGGCGGGCACCAGGAGGCAAGAGCCGGTGCGGTCGGTAGGCGGCGGTTGCAGCTCCTTGGCGGCGGCTGCAAGGATGCTGCCCGGGAGGCTATGCTGGGTGCCGCTCCTGCTGTCGCTGGGCGTGGGGAGCGGCAGCGGCGGTGGCGGCGACAGCCGGCGGCGCCTCCTCCTCGCAGCTAAAGGTGGGTGCTGGGGAAGTTTTCTCCTGTCAGGAGGGAAACAGGGCAGGCTTGAGGGTGAAAGCGGCAAGGACCCCGGCTCATGCTGGATTTGCCTACCCTTCCTTGCCGCAGCTTCTCCAGCCTCTGGTCGCCCGGGATCCCCGAAGTCAGCGCCCTGAGCAGCGGACCGGAAAGGTTCCACCCGCGGACGTTGGCCCAACCCCTGGGCGGGGTCCGGGGTCAGAGGAGAAGGCGAGGTCTGGGGAGTGCAGACAACTTTGGGGGCTGTCTGTGCCGGGGTGGGAGTGAAATGGGTGAGTCGCAAGCTCCGGCCCAAGGACGGCTGGAATAGGGCGCTGGCACTATAGCGGGGAGAAGCAGGTGTCTGCTTCTTCCCTGGGGGAAGAATCAGTAGCTACGCATTCAGAGGGAGCCTAGCTATGACTTGTCTCCAAGCTCCCAGCTTGGGGATGGAATGGAAACCTGTAGGCTCCAGGGAAAACCTCCCTGGCACTCCTCCGGCTCCCCCAGGGAATGCGCGTCTTCCCGGTGGGCTGTGAAGTCTGGAAGAAGTGCGGGATTGATGCTCCCCGCTGCCTCTCCTACTCCGCTCTGGTCCCTGAGGACAGAGATGCGGACTCCGGGGAATCTGGCGCTGTTCCCTCACCCGCCCAGTTCGTTTGAAGATCTTGACCTCCCCAGTTCTCCTGCCCGGAAGGAAGCTAGATCCCAGTGAACGCCTGGCTGTCAGGCGAGCACAGAAGCTGGCGAGCCCCAGACTTTGACAGCTGCCTGGGAGCTCCGGGAGAGCGCTAGGGGTGGGGGTGGCGGCCTGATCTAAAACAGAAGGTCTTGCGCTGCCGAAGGGGTTGGGGAGGCAGTGCAACTAGCTGGTGAGGGAGGGAAGGATGGGTGTTGGGAGGCGCTGTGGCAGATCCTGGCTGGTGCGCCCAGCTTGGTGATAACTTGTTGATTCTCTGCGACGCTGACCAGGAGGACTTGCCTTTGGCTTGAGGACTGTAGCTGAATCTGCCCGGTGATGATGAGGGCGTACCTGGTCCGGATCATCAGGGGGCAGAGGGGTTTGCAGCCCATCGGAAAAGGGGCTCCTTATTAGAGACAACATGCTTTGGAGGCTGGATTTGAACTCTAGCTTACCACTAGCTCAGGGAAGGGGAATGCCTATCTGGTGGAATTAGTCGGGAGTGTGAGGAGAGCGGGAGATAGGCAGTTCGGCTTGTCAGAGCCTTGGGAACTGCCTTTTCAGTAACTTAGGAGTGTTCCATTTGAGAAGAATGGGGGGCTTCTGTTTATCTATAATCTTTATTTTTTTTTCATGGCATAGTTTTGGAAAGATTGTATGAGCACACATCCTATTTCTTTTCAGTAAATGTTTTTTTCATGGTGTATCTTTGATAGTTTCTTTTTTTAGAAAGACAAAGAAAAACTCATTATGAAAGCGTCTCAAACTGTAGTGTGGCAAGGTGTTGCTATTCGGAAGAGGTCAATCTGAGAGACCATTGTTCTGATGAAAACAAGAAATGAAATTCTAAAATTTTTGTCTTCCTTCCCCACTGTAGACACTTTATATATTGTATAGGCAAATTACATTTTTTAAAGTTTTCATCACTTTGTAGCAAAACAGATGGTATATTTATAAGCAGATGTCTACAAATGGGGTGGGGGGAGCACAGAGCAAGGGAAGAAAGGGGAAGAAATGACTTGGAGGACCTGGTGCACTTAATGCCTTGCTGATATCTTAGGTCAGAATGGAAAGCTTCACAGAGGTAAGAGAAAGAGAAGGAGAGAGAGTTCAAAAAGAGAAAAAAAATCTGGGCTTTCAGCGATTTGCTTTATGTAAATAATTATGTGCATTTAAACCAACACCCTACTAAGAACATATCCATTTTGTGGTTAAAAGCAGCTATTTGTCTCTGCATTGTAAAAAGTTTATTGGCCCTGCAAAGTGCAAGTTGCTGTCTGATTCCCATTCTCGCCTCTTTTCTCGTTCAACCACTAGGGGGCTGCAAAGAGCGCTGTTTGCTGATTTTTTTTTTTTTTCCTTAAGACTAATGTGTAATATTTGATCACAACAGAGACATTTATTTTGACACTTTAGTTAGTATTTACAGGACCGGCTTTCCTTATTACAATGCACTCACATATTATGTTTCGAAATCATATAATCTCTGAAGAATCTTTGGATAATAAAGTGATATGCTTCATGTACAAATGTACCCTGCCTCTGATTTTGCCATCTTTTGAGGTTCGTATAATTATTATTCCCATCACTAAAAAAGAGAAAACTCAGGAAGACATGTGGATAAGATTGAACAAATTTTTTTTTTCTTCCTCCATACAATTCCATACTCAGGTATAGAAGCAAGTCGAGAGTGTGGCATGAAGCTGCCTGGCGGAGTTGAATGCCCCCTCTGAACAACTGTCTGGAAGCATGAACTCCCAGCTTCGGGCTCATGTACGAAGTTGCGTCTGCGGTGCACAGCTTGTTGTGCCTTTGTGTTCTTTGCTTCTTGCTTTAGGGAATCAAGCAGCTAATCCCTGACAACTGTTTGGGGCTTTCACAGAATCACTGCACTTTCAGTACAAACATCTTTCCAATTTCAGAAATACTATAGTGGCCCAGCAGTTATAACCTCCTCCCTTCAACTGTCCATAGCTTGGCTATTCAGAAAAGATAAACACTTTTTGGAATCCCTGAAAAGCCTAGATCACGTGCCCATGTTCATTGAGCAAAGTGGGAAGGTGTTGTGGACTCAGAGTATCTCTGGGGGCACAGAAAGGCTTGTCTTATCCAAGGAAAAGAAGACAATGTAATCTAGAGAAACATCTTAAGGTTTGTGTGGAATTTGGCAAAATGTGAGTACCTTAAGATCTCAAGGACCTGATACACAGTCCTTTTTCCATTCCCCAGATGTAGGCATAGAGGTTATTCAGGACAGCACTTGAGTATAAGTTATAGACCATCAGTCATTGTTGTGCTCACCTGTGTGGCCAGGGCCTGGCTCAGTACTCTGGAGGTTTCTGAGCAGTAGTAGAAGACTATCTCCAGCCCCTCCCACTCCTACCTTTCTTTAAAGAGCTTTTGTTCTAGTTGGAGAGACCAAATTTTTATATGGAAATTTTAAGAGAACGACAGCAGACAGAATTTGTCCAAAATGTATGCTCCAACTATGTGATGGAGACACAGACAGGGGAGATGGGAGTATGGAGACAAGGTTTACAAAAGCAGCATTTGGCTCCAGGAGAGGGAGAGGACAAAGCACAGTTGTGAATATAGTGTAGCATAGTTATAGTAATTGCACTGTAGTATCCCACTTTGAAAGAATAAGAGTTGTCTTGGGTCACACCTTAAATATATAAATGTTAACAAAAACTAATGAGTAGGAAAAAAGGTCTGCGCATAATTTTCACCATATTCAACATTATAGATAAGCAAAAAAGTCCTCTCATGATCCACATGTAGTCTTCAGGCCATAGTTTGGACACCCCGGCCAGGGGTGTCTTCCTTAGTATGCATCCCTTTACTTGGGTTGTTCTTAACACTTGCAACAAATGTAGAACCAGTGTTAGCCCATTTCACAGATGAAGAAACTGAGTCTGAGAGAGGGTAAATGACTTTCCAAGACCTCCCGCCAGAGGGTGTGGCACTGGGGTGAGAATAAGAAAGATCACTATGTTCAGTGCCCCTTACTTGTCAGATATTCTCCGTTTTGGTGCTGAAAGCAGATCGAGGAACCGTAGGGAAGCTGAGCTGTTTGTGTCTCTGAGATACCCAGGAGGCCTCGTGGTCCTATACCAGTGGTATGAAAGTCTAGGGCTGGCTAAAAGGGGTCTGGAGGTGAGAAGAGGAAAGTGGGCCTGGCTTTAATCTGTAGAAGACAGCGTTCTTGTGTGAGCAGCAGCAGCCTTGTTCTCTCTCCTATAGATTCAAAAACTATCTTTGAATATTCCAGATTGCACATTGCAGAACTTCTTATAGGGGCAAAGGTGATACGGAATTTCTAGGGTGAATTGTCCTAAATCATCTTTGGGCAAGTAGCACGTATCTCCTAAGGATGTGACAGAGTTATTTTTCTGACTGAAATACAAATGTCAGGAAGCCCCCAGCCAGGCATTGGCGTTTACTCTGACCTACCTGCAGGTGTTCTGAATCACTGATACTGGACTGTACCCATTCCCAGCCCTGGACCTTCTGGGCTAGAAGGTTACCTTCCTCAGCCTCATTCCCATTGCTCCTCAAGGCATGGCTACACTAGGACTTGGCTTTCCCCAGGAAACTTGGGGCTGGTCACTTCCAGAAAACCAGGCCTCTCTCTCCTGCTTGCCTGTGTCTCCTTGCCTGGCTCCAGCATTGGCCTTTTGAACTCATTCTGTCTTTCTGTGTATCTCCAGGGCCTGGCTTTAAGATGAGAGATGAACAGTCAGTGATGAGCAGCTTAGCACACACACCTGTTTGTGTCATTTTAGATGTGTTCTGCTCTCCTGTATTATGTAAACTTTGGGCTTAGTAGCTAGAGAAACATGGGTTCCAAGCCTAGCCCTACCATTTTCTAGCTAGATGTCCTTAGACAAATTACTGTAACACTATTCATCCTCAGTTTTCTCATCTATAAGATGGGAACCTGAGATCTATCTTGTAAGGTGGTTGTCCACTTAGTTTTTAGAAAGCATTTAGCCAAATTTGTGGCATATAAAAGGCAGAAAATATACTATGACTTTAATTATTGATTACCTAAACACCTGGTTCTAGTGTCTGAGATTTGATGAAATTTTCCCCTTCTAACTTCTTTGCAATTTAATAACTTTTGTCATATCTTTGCTCAGCTCAGTTATCTTTGTTTCTTTGTCCCTCCCTCAGTGCGTAGATAAGCGTTTGTATGCAAATGCCCTGTGCAAATACAAATTCACATGCATGGACACATGGGTGCCTTTGAAACCGGTGCTCCATCTCATTCATCTCCAAAACCCTGCCACTTAACGCAGGGCCAGCTCAGAGTAAAGGGCAGCAGTGCTTACTGTATAAATAAATAAGCAGGTGTGTCTCCATGTGGCAGTGCTAGTGTGGGAGGTTCGGGGCTTTGAAGGAAGAACTTATATGGTATTATCAGGGCTGTAATGAAAGGTCCCTTGCCCAGTTAGCATTTCCCTTCAAGCCCTTGTGTTCCAACAAACAAAGAACTAAACCCTTTTGTTTAAGACATTGACAACCTTTGTGATAGGGCACAGGGTAACCAAAGCTATGACACTCAATAGCTTGAGACAGATTTTTATTTTATTATTTGTTATTATCTAACCCATTACTAATTGGACCCTGTGAAATGATTGCATAGGAAAGAGGTTTTGAGGATGGTCCACGGGGAGGACAGAGCTGGGGGAAGAGCATTGGGCTGAAGATCCTTGGGGAAGAAACAGGCAGGAGGCAGGAGGAGGTGCTGGTCAGAGGAGAATGCTTGGGATGGTAGTGAGGCCCTTCCAAACATGTACTGGGCCCCATTCTTTAGCCTTTTTAGCCAATAGCTATTTCTCAGCCTCCTGTATTCTCTGTGAGGGGAACCAAAAAATAAAATTTGTTATCAAAGAGATTGCGCTTTGTCTAGGGCAAATATCACACATGACACAAATTATTGTAGAATTTGGTAGCTTATGGGAACATGATAGATTTTTACATCACAGACCCAGAAATATCTTGTAGTAAAAGATGAAATTGGAAAGGACAGAGGTCAGGAAAGATTTATGGAGAAAATGAAAGGGGTCTTGATGGGTGAGTAGGAGTTGGGTCAACTGCTGGGGGAAGCGCAGAAAATGGAAACAAAAGGCCAAAAGAATGATTAAAGGTGGCGAAGAGCTTAGCCAGGGTTGAATATATTTCTGGATACAGATTCCAGAGGTAATAAATACAACAACCAATGTTTACTGAATACATGCTATGCACCAGGCACTGTCTTGTACTGCATATGTATCAATTGGTTTGATTCTCACACCAAAGTATAAAAGAAGCAAAACTCCTGTCTCATTTGGAGAAAACCAAATCTTTGAAAAGTGAAGTAATTTACATGAATTCTCACAACTCAGAGGTGGTAAAACTGAGGTTAGTAGATTACTGCACAGAATGGTGTGGTAGATACTGATTCCCCACATCACACAGCTTTATCTGCCAGAGTGATGTGATGTTTGCTTGAGGAAGGCTCTGAGCGAGGTCAGAGAGGCCCTGCTGCTCCGGAAGGCATCTCCTTGCTATCCAAGAATATTTGTTTGGGTTTCACTTCAAAATTGTTGAAAGAGTGGTTTCTTTGGAAGCTATACTCTCTTTCTCAGTTCTCAGTCAGGAATGAGCATGGCTTGTCCCTTCTTTACCAGGCAGCTTGAAGCCTTCATCTGTGCCCCAGTCACGCCTGGCCTCAAACAGAGAAGGCAGCTATGTGCATTGAATGGTCTCGGAACGGTGGAGCAGGGGGAGGCTTTCTTGTACCAGAAAGACTGCTCCAGTCTCCAGCCAACTGGCCTCTGTGCCTAATGTGGTCACTCCTTTGGGCTAAACATTGCCCTCTTCTGACTCTTTTTTTAAATTAAGGAAAAGGATGACAAAGGGATACTGAAAAGTGTATGTGGCAAGGGTGGGAGGAGATGGTGTAAGAGGAGCAGGTACCTGTCTGCTCATCAAGGGTGCCTTTGCTTCTACTATCACTGCAGGACTTTATAGATGGCAATAATATTTTTTATAAATACTTTGTAGGTTGAGAGATGGACATCATGGCATACAACAGCAGACTGGACTGCATGTAGTTGGCTGTAATCTAGCACCAGGGAGCCAGCAAGGTGAGCCAGGTGACGTCTTGGCTCATGGCCACCTGAAGCTCACATCTCTCACTGCTTAGTTTTTTAACAGACCAGGCAGCTTGTCTCCAGCACCATCTCAGGACCTTACTTCTCCCCAGCCCAAGACCCTCTGCTCACATCAGTCTTCTTCAGTGGCATCTCTGGCCCTGACTGATAATTTTTCTCTTTGAGCCCTTCACCCTACCCAAGGCTTCCAACTAAAGCACTCATCTTCCTTCCAAAAATCTGCTGCTTCCTCTGTGGTGTCTGTTTGGGTGAAAGGTACACCATCTAGGCACTCCCCCAAGCCAGAGCCCCAGGCGCCTTCAGCATGCTCTCTCTCCACAAATATCACCCTCCACCCTTCATCATGCCCATAACCATCTAGATCCTCTCTTCCATACCCATTGCTGGAACTTCCTTGTTCCATCTTGTGCAAATGAAAGCACCAGGTCTAATTTTGACTCTTTCTCTGCCCTGCCCATCACATTGCTGTCAGGATGTTAGCAGGAACACCAGTCCCACCAGGCCTCCAAGAAGTTCCAGCCTACTCTTCATGAATTCTGTCCTTCATCATCCATACCGGGGTCTGTAAGGGTCTCAGGATTTTGAGAATAGCCTGTAATTTTGAGAATGGTTTTGAGAATAGCAATTCTTAGAATTGCCTCAAGTTTCCATCCCTCACAGGTTGTTACCACTTGTTCGTGATGCCCATTGTCCAGACAGCATAGCCCCTTGAGGTCCTCGGCTCTCTACTCCCAAAGGTATCCAAGTCTTTGTCACTAGCACCTGGAGTCTAGTTCTCATGCCACATTCCAGCCACTGCCCTGAGGGTGCTGCCACCATCAGGGAATGGGAGAAGGAACAGGAGAGAATCAGACCTTTTCAGTTTTAGGGTAGCTGCACCAAAACCTCCCCTCTTCCACGTTTCCCGTCCCTACCATGACCTCAGTAAGTAGTCCAGACATTCACAGAGCAAACCCAGAATAAGAGACGTCTAAAAGTAATTTAGCCTTTACCCATGCAACCACATGTCCTCAAAAGAGAGGATACACAGGGCCCAGGCTGCCTTCACAGCACAGGCGGACACAGCCCTGCTGACTGACCCCCCGGGGGAAACACCAGACCTCCTGATATATTCCATACTCTCCAGCTCGGCATAAAACTCTGTTAATGGTTTTGCCTCTGGTTTCTTATTTGGCCTCCTCTCTTATCAATGAGCTTTCCAGAAATTTCTAAATAATAAATACTTCCACCTTTCAAAAACTTACTCTGTGCCACACACTGTTCAGAGCACGTCTATAGATATCAACTCAAACAGCTTCAATGAGGTGTGTGCTCCTATTGGTGAAGAAAATGAGGCAAGGAAGGTTAAGCCCTTTACCTAGTTCATCGAACCAGTAACAACGGTTTGAATCTAAAAGTCTAGTTTCAGAGTCTCCTCTCTTACCCACTACCCACTGTGCCAGTAATAATTTTCAAACCTGGGTGCATAACAGAGCCACTTGAGAGAGTTTTAAAAACAACACTGATGCCTGGAACCCACCCCCCAGGGATTCTGTCTTAATTGCTCTGGGGCAGGAGCTGGGGATCTATGCAAAGCTCTCCAGTGTTGGCTCAGTGTCTGTAGCATGGTGGTTTAGCCATATACACCCAGCTGGCGGGTTTGAACCCGTCCCAGACCAGCTAGACAACTGCAACAACAACAACAACAAAAAATAGCTGGGCATTGTGGCCAGAGCCTATAGTCTCAGCTACTTGGGAGGCTGAGGCAAGAGAATCACTTGAGCCCAAGAGTTGGAGTTTGGTGATGTCAGGGCCATCTACTGGGGGCGACATAGTAAGACTCTGTCTCAAAAACGAAAACAAAAACAAAAACAAAAAAAAACCCCCAAACTCTCCGGTGTTTCTGATGCCCAGCCATGGCTGCAAAGCTCTCTGCTGAACTGCACTGCTGCTTCCAACTGAGTGCTGCTCCCAGGTGGAAGCCTGTGCTTATGTTTCTCCCGCCCTTTGTTTGTTTTCCCATCAAAGCACCTGTTGCCTTCTTACTCCCAGGCCGTGAGCTTTTCCAGGGGAAGCCTCCTGCTCACCCCAGTGAGACCAGTGCCCAGCACTGTTTGAGGTAGGGGCTGTGCCCAAGAACACTTCCCTGGCTAACAAGCCTGCCTGTGGTCAGGGGAGGAGCTCCCTTTAGGGCTTCCCTCCAGTCATGTGACCCCCTCCCCACCAAATCAACTGGCAGCATTCAGTCTGTAAAGGTTTAAAGTACTCAGTCCTGCAGATGAGTAAGGAGAACATTAACCATGCCAAATGGGTTAAGCAAATAATGTAACCTAATTGTGCATCCCCTCATATTAACCCGAAATTAAAAAATATATATATGGTCAGCAGGTGGGCCCAGCAGATGCCACTGGAACTCTCACTCAGAAAAGCCGTAAAGCAGAGGTTCTCAACCTGCCTAATGCTGCGATGTATTTTCATTGTTACAAAGGGATTGCAACCCATAAGGTTGAGAACTGCTGCCGTAAAGGCTGTCCTCATTGCTTCTAAGAATGCCTGATTGGCTAAACTTTGTTTGCTTCCTATGAAATCACTGCATCGAATTGTCACATGAAGGTTGCTGACTTTTTTTTAAAACAAATCCTTTTTGTGACTTCTGCCACTTTGCATTTCCATGATGCTTGTTGCATATGCAGTTAAATCTGCAGTCTTTAATCAAGGCTGACTAGAAAATCACTGTGGAGCATCAAAGAAGGCCTCAGTCTCCGATTCATGTGTCCTGGACCCAGCAGTGAGCTGTGAGGTTTGGGACAAATCCCTCAGGCTCTCTTGGTGTCTGCTTTCCACATGCAGAAAAGACACAACAGCAACTTCCTCTCCTATCCAAGAAGGTTCTGAGTGTCCAAATAGAAGTGGCTGTGAATGCCCTTTCAAGGGACAAAGTGCCTAAATAAATAAGGTGACCATATTTAAGAAGTTTGTTCTGAGACTCTGGGACTTAAGCCCCCCAAATAAACCTCTGCGTCGTTCTCCTTTTACAAATCTGGTAAATTATCTTTTCAGGAGAAGTCTGAATTTAGCGCGAGTCACTTCCCAGTTCTCTGATGTACAGCCTGCGTATGTCACACAGCTGGTAGTCACCATGGTTACACAACAACTGCAGCAGTTGCAGGCCCATAAATTCTCAGGAAGAACCAGTCAGAACTGTTAATATTATGTCAAATTGATGTGTCTTTTTCCAATTTGCATGGATAACTGCATTGCAGCAAATTAATTAAAACAGATAAATGTTAATCTAATGCATGCCTCCTTGTAATTAATGAAATATAACCATTACGGGGGCATTTGATTTATTATTTTAATTTATAAAATGCTGTATTCTCCTATAAAGTTAGATGTAGTAATAGGAGAAGCTGACCCATATATAGCATTAAGAAAAATAATCTCATTTCTATAAATTAATCACTCTCTAAAAGGATATAGTTCATTAACACCCTGAACTGAAAGTGTTAGATGTAAATTAGATTAACCTTTTTAGTGACACTTCCATTTATATTGTGCATTCTCTTCAAACTCAAAGCACTTTACATATATTAATTCAATTAACCCTCCCCAGACCCTTGTTAAGTAAGTACATATATCAAAGTTGGAAGGGAGGAGAAATGAAACCCTTCAAAAGTGTTGAAGTCCTGATCTCAGGATGTATTATTGATGATTTTCTGTGTAGAAGTACAATTGATACAGATGTTCATGGTTTGAGAACACAGGTAGGTACCCACAATTTCTCTCTTACTCTGGCAGGAACCACTTAGCATATCACTCCATGCCTGAAGCCCGAGATATTTCTGCCTGATGCTAAGGCCAAATACTGTAAGGAAATTTCTCTTTTAATTAATCAAATGCTCCCCTGCAACTCTGGGTTTGGTGGTAGACAGGTCATCTCCAAGTGGGTACAGGTGGCTGGACCTTAGTGCCCACCCCAGGCACCCAGAGGATCAGTGGGCCAGCTGCTGCCCCCCTCTACACTCTTTTCTTGACCTCTGGAGATGGAGGTCAGACTTGAATTATTGAACAAGATGGTGAGATGGTCATGGGAGAAGAAATAAGGCATGGCAGGGAGGTGGGGATGGGGCTTAACCTTCCTCTGTGGGGGGGGGGGGAATGGGAAGGAGGAGGCGGGGCCTGTCTCAGACCTGCCTTGGCAAGAGGCAAAGGCCACTGTGCCTTTATCTTCTGAGGTAGACGTTAAGGACTAGTGTTGTCTGTTCAGCCTAAAATTGTGTTTCTCAAAGGAAGTTTCTGAGTGAGATCTATGACTTCTCGGTAGCTGGTCCCTAGGAATACCCCATCTTTTACAAGGTCATGCCTCTTGGGAGCACTCACCGTGGTCATTGCTCAGGCCTCCTGGAGACAGAATCGCAGCTGGGGAGGGGAAGGTGTAGAAGACGTAGGGGGACACTGCAAGCTTTCCCTGGATGTGTGTTTGGTGGCTTGAGGTTCTGAACGATTAGTTTCCCCACTCTTTCTGCTTCTTCCATTGTCAAACTCATATTTCCCCACTCTTTCTGCTTCTTCCATTGTCAAACTCATAAGCACTCCCCTGGGGGCCGAATTGCACTATGTTCCACACCAGGCATCTTTGAATTGGAGTGCTTCTCAGACAACAGACGCCCTGCAGCGAATGGTTGCAAACTTACCAAGGGTAGTGGTCAACACAAAGGAATGAGTCACTCATGGTGAGACATGAAGTCGAGTGTAAGAGAAACTTTTTACAATGTGGAAGATTCTTCTGCCCTGTCTCTGGAGTTAGAAAATCACTTACTTTGGTCTTCTCACCCAACATGCAAGGACAGTTTAAGCTCACAGTCCTCGAATCACACCTAGCTATGCTCTGCCAACACTTCTTGGGGCACATTATCCCATCTTCTCTCCTTTAAGCACTGCCTTGGAGGGATTAAAAACCAGGGCTGGCACAGTGGCTCATAACTATAATTCTAGCAGTCTGGGAAAGCTGAGGCAGGTGGATCCTCTGATCTCAGGAGTTTGAGACCAGCCTGAGCAAGACTGAGACTATCTCTACTAAAAATAGAAAAACTAGCCAGGGATAGGGGTGCATGCCTGTAGTCCCAGCTACTCATTCAGGAGGCTAAAGCAAGAGGATTGCTTGAGCCTAGGAGTGTGAGGTTGCTATGAGCTATGGTGCCATGACACTGTACCCAGGGTGACGGAGTGAGATTCTGTCTCAAAAAAAAAAAAATCGGGATTTAGAGCCAAGAACTAAAAGACAGGTTATCACTCAGGCAACTCTCAGAGAGGCTAGAGAATGAGAAAAAGTATTCAGTTTGAATTCATGATATTGTAAAGAGATTTTTCTTGGGTGTGTGTGTATGTGTGTGTGTTTCTGCTTGTAGGAGGGTAGATGGTCATTTGGAGCAGGAAAGAAGGCTAAAATCACTCATAATCAGAATAAAAACAATTTCACAACCGAGAGCTAGATTTCACCTTCCTAACTTTCTTTTTGTTGTTTTCTTTTCCAAAGGAAAACCAATTATTTAGGCTTTATTGTACCATCATCAGAAATGTCAAGGTGGCTGTGTCTTGCTTGAGTATTAATTTTCAAATTATATTTAAGACTTTTTGGTGATTTACTTGTCTTTTAATTAGAAGTCATGAATAAAGCATTTTTTATTGCATTTGCATTTTTTCCCTTTTCAAACAATCCTTCCTCCCGTCTACCCCAATCTTTTAGAATTTAAATTCCAGTCCTCCTAGGAAGAGAAACTCAAGTCGGGAACCAGAGAAAATCTTTGCTTGAAGTTGTGGCTCTTCCTGGAGTTTTGCTTGTGACATGCCCCACCACCACTGCCCCAAAGCCTGCTACAGGAGGGGAGGTCTGGCAGAGTCATCAGGTCAACCCACAGCACCTCTCTGGCCCCCCGTTTCTCTACCCTGCTGTCTCTTCCTGGCCCCACCCTCAGGATCTATCTTTTTGTCTAGGGGACACAAGACTGCTTTTGACAGTAGGGTTTACTGCTCCTGAGAAGCACACCTAAAGTACTACCCACAATGATGAGAATCCTTGTCATCCTAGCTTTATAATATGTGCTTTCTCAATCCCAGAAAACATTGCTAATTTTCTTGATCGGAACCGCCCAGTCTTAGTAAGACAGAGAGCTTGCTAGGAACCACCACCTTAAAACAAGTCATCTGGTTTACACTTCCAATCAAGTGGGCTCCTATATAGGAAATTTGGAGCTACCAGTGCCTTGGCCTCAACTCTACAAGACATGGGTATTTGTGGGCTCTACTTATATCATCTTGTCAGGGAGGTAGGAACTCTGACCTTCACCCACACTCTCACAATGGAACGTGAGGCATGATTTCATCTAGCAATGTTTGCATTTAGAAAGAGAGGGCACTGTTCCACCCATAGGGTTCAATATTCTCATATGGGGTTAAACATTGTCACATTGTAGCTTTTCAGGCAGCATAGCAAGCTGTCTGGGGGTGTGGGTGACATGTGAGGCAGATGGATCTCTGTCATGGTGCTCAAACCATATTTGAGTGATATTAACCTATGCTCTCAAATTGTGTGGACCCTCCAGGGATGCGCTTATGAGACACACCTTCTGCTATCTGAAGGCTGATGGTGGCCTACCACAGAGCCTTAGGAAATGGGTGCCTGCCCATGCCGAATGCTGGCTCAGGGGAGTCTTGTGTGTCTTGTGTCACCTGGTGATTAGTCTGGGCAGCCTCTGTCAAAACAGGAGGAGATGAATGCCCTTGGCCATCCTTTCTCCTCTGGACCAAGATGACCTCAAGTTTCTGGGATCTTTGAGGCCTGTTTGGATGCTCGCCCACCTGAGCACTTGCAAAGGCACCCCAAGAGTAAGGGAGGGCATTGCCATCCACTATGGTATAAGCACCTCAAGTGTGCAGGGCTGGCAGTGCCTTGGTCCAACCGTAGCAACACCACCTGGAGACAGGGAACCCAGCCTAGGCTCTTCCCTCAGTTAACCATGATGATGTGTCTGGTTCTGCTTCAGACAGGGCAGGGCTTCTCCTGAGTGGCTCGTGGCACACTGTCTCTGCCTTGGCAGTCTGTAAACCCTGATCCTTCTGTTGTTCTGTGTGCACTCCTCAGTGCTCTGGGAAGGGTTGCCTCTTGTCCTTGCTTCTTGTAGTGGGCATTTATAGCCCTGACTTTCCCTCCTATTTCTGCCAGCTCAGGACCCAGGGCAGGGATGCCCACCTGTTCCTGGGCTAGAAGATAAGCTCCTTGTGAGCACAGCCCAGTGCCTGAGTAAGGGCATGGGACATGGGACTTTTCTCCATACTCTCTCCTCCCACTTCAGCCCCACCTGTAGGACACCCTGGGTTTTGCCTGGCAGCCTGGCAGGCTCCCCTCATGCTATCTTCTTTTGGGAATCCATCCTTGGACACCACTCCTGGCCAATAAAGGTATCCCCCCAATTACATGACCCCCTTACAGACCTCCTGGGTGGCACTACTGACTGCATCATTATTGCCCACCTGCCTGACCCTCACTAGGCTGGGGTCCCCGCCCCCATGTCTGCAGAGAGCAGTGGATGAGTGATGGGTGGAAATCCCCGGAACCCAGCCCTTGGCCTTGTGGGAGATGCAGGGCTGAGGGCGGAAGTTTTTCTTGACTCACCTTTCTCCTTCATCCCCTGGGATCCCCAGGGTCCATCCCCTCAGTGCACGTACACCAGAGTAGGCTGGCGGAGCAGGAGGATTAGGGGAGGTCCACAACCAGGCAGGCACTGGCTGGCCCTGGCATGAGCTGGTTTTTATAGGGACAGGGAGATGGAGCCGGGCTGGGCCTAGGAGAGCTGTTGGGTCTAAAACAAGGCTAAGGAGTGGATAGCTCAGGGCCATAAACCTCTATGGCTGATGATTCTGGAGGCAATTTCCAGAGAGTCTACCCTTCTCAGATAATTAATGTGAATTACATTTGCATCAGTGAAGTAGCACAGTCATGAATTCCTCCTTTACCCTGTAGTGTTGAATGCCACACGTTAGGGGAGAGCATCTTCTGTCATGCACTGATGAGGATTTAGTTGTAAGCATCAGCTCTGTGGGCCTGACACTCCCCTGTCACTGCTCAGATCCTCCTTGCTCCCATCAGCACAATGGTAAACCCCAGAGTGTCCAAGTCCTAAGTGTATAAAATATGCTCCATTTTCCAAATAGGTCATTAAAACAATTTGCAATTTATGATATCAGATAAATGCGTATGGAGAGGAAAGGCTGAGGTGTTTAATTGGAAAAACTTCATCAGTGAAAGTGGGATGCTGCATGAGATGGGGCCTGTGGAGTTCTCAGCCCACAGCCAGGAGAGGGGCCCATTGTTAGCTGTGCCAAGATTTCTGGGGTTTGTATGTAGTTCACAGAAGCAACAAATGGGACTATCTCCAGAGTCAGAGCATTTACTTACAGCTCTAAGGACATACTTACACAGCTCAGTTCTGAGCCTTAAAACTCTGGCACGGGGAAATACCACCTTCCTCAACCAAACCAAAATCTGGAACTTCTGAGGGTAATATTGGGAGGGGATGGCCCACAGAGGGTGGGGTGAGAGGCAGGTGGCTAACAGCCCTGATTTTGTCTCTGAAATTCTCTTTTTTCTATGGGTAGGGGTTTTTCTCTAAATAATACTGCTGCTCCCTGCAGGGGCTGGGGTGGGGCCTAGACAGGACAGAACTACCTTTCTTTCTGGACTTCTGGCTCTAGTTAGAATAACATTTCCTCTTAGATATCAAGGCTGGAACTTGGATTAAAGAGGGATTTACTGAAGTCTCAGGGTGGATTACAGGGAAACAAACAGAACGGATCACTAGTTTTCAACCCTGACAGAACCGATTCCCCCCTTTTATAATGCATATTTTATAATGCCTCATGAAATAAAATTTACTGTACTATTACTGACTTACATGCATAAATTAATAAATCAATGTAATGCTTAACTGAAATACAAAGGAATTAAAGGGAAAATAATGTATAATAAAGTAACAGGTATTTCAACAAATGCTTGTGCCCAGCTGTATTAGAGGAAGTAGTCAATTAGATGCTTGCTGTGAATTCAACAGCAGCACATGTTATATTCCTGGGAAGTTTAGGGCTTATTAAAGCTATGCAAAAAATACTCAGCTGACCCCCTGTAAGAAAGAAAAGTATGGAGCCCTAGATAGTGTTCTTGGTCCTGAACCCTTTGCCTACACACAGAAACATACACACTCATTCATGAGTTTTGGTTCTAAGATGTACCAAAGATGGACCCATGTGTGCTTGCAGGCTGAAGTTGCCCCAAAGCATAGAATGACTTCTGGACCTGTAGTCTTTCTAGGGATATTGTGGGAGAAAGGGGAACATGCCTCCAGCCCACCAACTGAAAGAGGCCATCAGATTTCACAACGTCTTGGGAGGAGGCCTCCCAAGTGGGGTGTAGTTGAAAACAGCATGGAGCCTCTGAACCAGGTGCTAGAGTTAGAATATCTATTAGACCGAGTGAAGACATGATTGCTACCTTACCCAAGTGAGTATAGAGACATCTCTTGGTCTTTACCACTTCCTGCTTATCTGCCTGACACACAGAAGTGCTGGGAGTGTGGGTGTGGGTGAGCAGCCCATACTCAGTTTGGGATCAATGACCTTTGAATCGGTTATGAGACTGAAGTTTTAAAATGAATGGGACTAAGCCTCAGTAACTGAAATGAATGAAAAGCTATAGAATTGGGCTGTAATCTCTTTAAGGCAGTTGCTACCCTTTGTAAAAGAAGAACCTGACACATCATGGTAGGGGGCAAAGAAAACGTTTGATGTTCCTAGTCCAGTGTATTAGATTTCAACAAACTGGCTAGCGTATTTATTATGATCAATACTGATGTTTTAGATGCATTTACTGTTCTCTTGGGTCGAAAATTATTTCTTAGTTTTCTCATTCATAATTTAGAGGGATGAGGGATTTTATTTTGTTTCATTTTTATCCCTAGGTGTCTGTTTCCCCTTTTTTCATATAAATGGGAAGTGTTTCCAAGAGAGAGGTTGGCTTGCTAAAGAGAGTTTCAGTAACTTTGAGATAAAAATGCACTTTAATATTTTGATTTGATGGGGAATGGTATATCTCCTTAATAAGTAGTTCAGTGACATTTGGTAGTTCTGTAATATTTGACTTGGAGTTGAGTTTATAAAAATTTCAGCCCGATAGTAACTTCATGGCACTCCGGGATGTATGTATTTCTGAAATGAGAAGACCTGGTTGACATTCTGATTCTAAAATCAACATCATCTCTTATGCGTCACCATATTTTCAATTATAATGGATGATGGGCTGTGAATTTAAAAGCAGCTTCCCTGCAAGCTCCCGCACAGACCCAGCTTATGTGCAAAAAAGAGAAGAGCTTGGGTGGGAGACGAGAGTTCTCACGCCCACTCTTCTGACCTGACTTACTAAAATGCTTCCTTCCCTGAAATTGCTGTGGTTCCCTCCACTCCCCCGTTGGTTCCTTGGGGATTTTTGAGAAAGGGGATTTTTTCCCCCCTAACTTTGTGGAGGAGTTTACATGCTAATTCACCTGAAATGGTTGAGCTCTGGAAAGGTAAAGTCATGGCAGTACAAGCCTGAGTTTGTAGGGAATGCCTCTGACAGTCAGACTAAAGCGTATCTAGCAAAAACTGAGGGGAGTAAAACAGATGCTTAGGGCAACGGTGTTGGTGTTCTAGTGTCTCTTTGGCATTTGGGAATAAACTCAGGCTTTTGCTTCCTGTTGTTTTCCTATTTCACCATCATCCTACCTTCCAAGTAGAAAATGCTTTGAACAGATTATGTCAAGTTCCCAATATGGAACTCTCAGGCAGATTTTGAGGTTAGGGTAGGGTGACCAGATTCTAACATCTGTAAGGCAGGACAACATGGAGCGGGGTAGGGGACGCGGCAGGCAGGGCCTGACAACAAGGCAAACTTTGATAAGCAGTTCTCGATAATCACTTCTCAGCAATTATTTATTACAGTTTAACATTATAAAATTAACAAAAATAATATAAAACTCACATTCTGGCAAAATAGCCATATGGCGGCCGAAAACCGTATATTCCCTTCTTGTTCTCCTGCCCATTCATGCATTCTTCCCAAACGCTGTGGGATGCCAGGACAAATTGTTGAAAAGCAGGACTGTCCCACCAAAATCGGGATGTCTGGTCATCCTAGGTTAGGGTCACACTCAGGGCAGCCCTAGGAAGCAATGTTTTCAGGCACTGGGTTTGCTAGTTTGTTCGTTTTTACCAGGAGACTTGGAAGTGGGTTTCCTCCACCAGAGGGTCGTCTCAAAGTCAGATCTGAAAGGGTCAGCTCAGGGAGGGGGAAGGCCAGCCCTGTCTCCCTCCCCACGGGGCTGAGCTGGAGGAGCAGAGCGGCTGTCGGGTTAGGTGGGAACTGCTACCAGGGGTGTACAATTTGGAGCCTCCTCCCCAAGGAGGAGGGAATGTGAACTTAAGGCTGGGCCTCCCAGCTGCTCTGAACTTCTTCTCGGGTGTATTTTCATCAGGTTCAGTGTGATGCAAGTTGGGTCTAGATCATGTGTTTCAACCTTTTTTTATCTCATGACACACTTGAACCTATAGTTAAACTTCCGCAGCTCACTTAAATTATGTTAATCAAAAAAAGAGTAACAAAAAAAAAAAGAATGTACCTACTGTGCTTTGAACTTCTTTTCAAAATAATTAATCATCTTTAAAAGTTTTTCTGACATACCTAAGATCCTCTCGTGGCACACCGGTTGAAAATCGCTGGTCTAGATAGTGGCCACAAGGGAGGCTGTGTGTGGTGGTGGGACGTGTGGGCAGAGACGGTGGTGGTAGCAGATACTGCCAGTGCCCTGCCTAGGCCCAACTTACACAGGCAGCAGCTCTTTGCCTGTGGCCTGCCCTTGGCCCTGAGACCCCCTTCTACTTACAAGTGTGGCAGGTCTTAGAAGCACCTCCAGGAACTGTCCTTACCAATGACTGATGGGAGTTAGTGTATCACAAGCAGCTCCCTCCTCCCTCAGGCAGGAGGACAGCTGAGATGTTTCACCCAGGCCCCCACCCACATCTCCAGTGATGACCCTGCAGTCGCCCACACTGGTAACTTACTTCCACCCCTCGCTGGCTTCCCTTCCAGTCACTCCCTCACTTCCCTTCTGGCCTGTCCAGAGATAGCCTCCCAAATACCTGCCATCAGATCCTCGTCTCAGGGCTTGCTTCTGAGGGAACCTGAACTGAGAGAGGGACTGAGTGGGTGCTCTTGGAGAGAACTTCCTGTGCCCCTTCTTTCCCCGCCGGTACAGTAAGTACATCATCTCACGATCTGCAGGCTGGACTGCCTTTGCACGTTCAGTCAGCTTTGCCTGGCAGCTGGGAGGTTCTGCAGGCTATTTGGGGGACTCTGTATGCCCCTGGCTTATCTCCCTTCATTGAACACATGCACTCTGGGTGGCACATGTACTTGCCTTCACATCTGTCCCGGGGTTGGGAGACTTGGCCGGAATAGCTGTTCTGTGTTCTGCAGCTGGGGCAGACGCAGGCCTACCAAGAGTAGAGATTGTTACTCTGGGCCCAGCATGCTGAAGGCTGCTTGAGGGCAGGGTTTCCCCAGCAACTTTTCTAAGAGCTGGGCTAAGGCGGGCACCCACCCTGTGGAGGTAAAGTGAGTTGAATTAAGCCAAACGTCTGGGGGAACATCTGGCACCTATGATCACAGCCAGATTTCTCAAGTGTCTATTTTCCACATTTTCCCAGAGTACGTATAAGTGAATTTGCAGTTACCTCTGTCTTCAGCACTTCTTTGGCTGGTGTGGAACAGCCAGCCGACAGAACTATTCTTTCCCTCTACCCAACCCAGCTTGTCTATCGGTCTGAATTAGTGTGGTCATTTAGGTATTTCAGGTAAGGCAATGAAAAATCTGATTGATACTAATTCTGCCCTTTCTCGGGGAGACTTAATGTACTGAGCCATTATCAGCTGAGCAGTTTGATGTAAATTTGTTCTTCAGCTAAGCTTAGTCACATGGCCAAGCTTAGTCACAAGTCCCAGTGGATGGGACTTAGTGCCTTTTACTTTTTTGGCAGCCACATAACTTTATTTCAGACGTGAATGTTATCAGCATACAGAATATATATGGACAATTGCAGGTACTAAATACAACATCTAACTTACTTTGGAAGTTCTTTTACTTCTGGGTGGCTGATGCTTTGTGTGTGAGTGGTCTGTGGGTCCTTATTTCTTTATGAATCCTGATTATGCTACCTGCAAGCTATAGGGTCTTGGACAAATTGTGTAACTCCTCTGACACTCAGATTTCTCATGTCTAAAATGGGTATACTAAATCTTAGCTCCAGAGGCTAAAGATAAAGTAACCCTAAGGATATAAAAACTTGCCATGCAAGAGGGTGGTGTGTGGGTTATTGTTGCTGCCTAACAAACCACCCACAACTTAGTGATGTAAAACAGCAACTATTGTATTAAGTGTAGAGATTCTCAGGAATTTAGGTGGGGGTTTATCTCTGTCTTATGAGGTCTGTGGCCTTGAATGACGGGGCACAGGGATCACCTGGAGGTTTCTCCAGATGGTTGAGATGACTTAAGTGCTGGGTTCAGCTGGCAGGTCCCGCATGTGGCCTCCACATGTGGTTAGGGCTCCTGATGGCTTGAAAACCTCAGGATGGTTACCTTCCTTGCCTGGTGGATCAGGGCTCCAGAGCACAGAGTGGAAGCTGCGGCTTCTTGTTTATTCAGCCAGGTCCCTCTGCTAAGTCATCACGCTTTCTCATCCTCTAGAGCAGCGGTTCTCAACCTGTGGCTCGTGACCCACACAAACTGTACTAAAGGGCCGTGGCATTAGGAAGGTTGAGAACCACTGCTCTAGAGTTATTTGTCCCAAGAGAAAAAGGATGGGCGGGCGACATTCAGTACCTGGAAAACAGCTCCAGAGCCGACTCTGTGAGATGGACAGTGGGCACAGTGAGAACTCTGCAGGAAAGACCCAAAGGCTCACAGGAAGTGGGGGGTTGTAGGACCCTAAGAACAGTTACACAGCTTCATTACAGGAAGTGGGGGGTCGTAGAACCCTAAGGACAGTTACACAGCTTCATTAAGTTGCATTCGGCCTTCCTAACCAGCTAATCCTGGTGCTCACCACGCACCAGCCTGTTTTAGACAGCGTGCATCAGCTCAGGTGTCCTCACAGGGACTCTGTGAGGTGTGTCTCCTGACTTACCCATTTTATAGCTGAGGAAAACGAGTCCCAGAGACTTTAGTAAGTCTACTAGGTAATGGCGTGGCGAGTTCAGCTCCAGCGCTCTTCATGTTGCCGTGGTGTGCCGCCTTCCACTTGGCAACGCGTGCTCATATTCTGTTCTCTGTCGTGCGTTAATCATTTCCCCCAGCTCCTTCTATATGCATTAAGGATAGGACTGTCTTCTCTTCTTATATTCTGCTGCTGTACAGATGCGAGTCCCTCAGGAAAGGGACTGGGTAGTTCGTGGGGCTTAACAGAGAGGCCACCACCCCTTTGCAGGGCCCAGCATGCAACTGTCTCGCTAGGTATGCCAGCTGGGCCCGGGTCAATGGAGAACGGAGACGACATTGTTGCTCATGTCCTATTCTCCAAAGGAAATTTTGTTCTAGTTTATTGTGGAAGTATTGGTTTTGAAATTGGAACACGGAGGTCTACTAAAGGGATGTCTCATTTAGAACAGACCCTCTTTTTTCCTGTTTTCAGGTAAAAAGCAATAACCAGGAAGCAAACAGAAAGAAAACCCTGCAAAGAGTATGGTGAATGGTTCTGACAGCTTAAAGCTGCTGGATAAAGGCGGAATTTACATGACAAAAAGTTTGAGCACAATGCTGATTGCCATTCACCAGCTAAGGGATTCCCCCCAAGCTAAAAATCTTAATTAAAAATTATTTATTTTTGCTGAAAAGTGTCCTTTTGCCTCATGAACTACCCAGGCTAGGATATCACTGTCCCCAAACTTCACCCTGGCTGTGTCTGCTTATCCTTAATTCCTCCCCAGCCTGTATCCCCCCTCCTCCCCACCCCTTCCTGGGTTTAGCAGGCTGCTGGGAGCGCAGAAGGCTTCAGTGAATATTATTGATTTGAAAGACAGTTCTTTGCCCTCAAGGTGATCTAAATTTTGCTGCAGAAACTAACGAGCTGACAAATTAAGATATTAAATGATGATGCTGTACAGGAGGGCAGTGTGGGCTGCGAAGGAGGCTGGCGAGTCAGGGCAGGCAGAGGCGATGGGAGCAGGTAGATGCCGTCTCTGAGCAGGAGGCCCTCCATGCCCAGCCGGAGATGAGCGCCCCAGCTTCATCTGCCACACCTGACACTCAGAACGGGGAAGGGACCAGGTGATTCATTTCTCCAGACAGCACTGCTTTCTCTCTCAGCAGGACCTGACCTCACATATCCTCCTGTCTTCCCTACCCACACCCTCCACCCCAGATCCCGGCTGGTGGACAGAGATCATCTCCTCTCAACACTCAGCTTCTCCACAACTTTTTAAAATAAAACTTTATCTTTCTACTGCCACAATTGCACCCTGACTCTGACCTGTGCCTTGACTAGACAAAGGAATGAATGGAATGAATGAATTGATTCAATGAGATGGCCTTAAAGCATGTGGGACTCTAAGGGGATGTGAAATTCGAGAAAGTTCCAGACAGAGGAAATGATATTGCCTAAGGTCCCAAAGTCAGCAGAGGGCATGTGCCCTGTTGGCACAAGCTAAGACCAGCCTTCTTGCCATCAGAGGCCTGGGAAAGACAGGACTCCTTTCTAACCTCGGGCCCCATGACCTTGACATGGAGGGGCTGGGCCAGTGCGGGGAACTTTCTTGGCACTCCTTGTCTCAGAATCTCCAGGGGATCCCACGAGGCCAGACTCAAAGGTAAGCACTTGCTCTTGATTTTCTGATTCTGTTTTCCAGCTGAGTTATTGCTTGTGTGAAAACAGCTGTGAGAGCCCCTTGTTTGATATTGATCCACACGGCAGGTGAAGCCAGGGCTGCACAAACATGGGCCTCAGCCTGGGTGCCTGGTGGCTTACTCTTCTCCATAAGGAGAGCCTGGGGCTGACTCTATTGCAGGAGGCTGGCAGAGCAGATCTCTGCTCCTGTGTGATTTGCAGGCTGGATGCATTGTTGCCCCTGACAAGGGTGTGGCCACCAGGACACTTGCCCCACAGTGATGTCTCCTAGGAGCCTGGGGTGCAGACTGTCACTGAAGACCAAGAATATTGCTGGCCACTCTTGGGAGGGCTTGTTAGCCATGTCACCTGTGCATGTACCTTCCCTCAGCCTTTGTCCAGGAGGTGGGGGATGGGTATGGGGGCTCATGTTTTCCCCTAGCTTTTTATCTTTCTGCCGTCCATACTTCTCCTTCCTCTGTCTCAGTGGTAACTTTCCTTTGGTGGAACAATGTGCAAAAGACCATAGGTAGAATGTGGTAGGACACCAATGTTCATAGTAGAATGTGGTAGGACACCAGTGAATAAAACCATAGATTTGATTCCTGTCCAGGATGACATGATGCACTTGAAGCTATGGCTGGCCATGATGTACCAGAAGTGTGGGGGAATGGGCACTGAGGAGGGCATAGCTGGGAACCTGCAGGGAAGCACACCTGGCAGCCCTGTGCTCCTTCCAAGGAGTCAGTATGTGCTTCAGTAGACTCAGGGTAGACAGCAGTCTCCTGCAAAGGCAACTCGTGTACGTGTGGGAAAACAGATATGCTGTGAAGTAGGTGTGAGCTGAGCCTGTCTCCACAGGTGCGCTGTGTTTCATCAAGTCTAGGATTCTTTTTTCTTTAAATGTTAATATCTCTAAAATCAAGATGGGTCTTATTACTGGTGGCATCCTAGATGGGAGGAAGTGTGTTAAATGATTGTGTCACTCAGTTGCCTGTTTGCTGTCGGATGTATTCCAACCCGCTGTTGCTTGGCTCCGCGTGCTAGGGAACTTCATTCCCCAGATGCCCTGCCAACTTGCTTCTAGGTAGGTATAGCCAAGGGGAGGCTCTGGTGGAAGCCTGGAGGGTGAGAGGGAGGGAGATGCCGAAGTATTTTGTACACTCTTCCTCTGCCTCTGTGATCTTGCTGTCAGCAGCTGCCTCTCTTCCTCTGTAGCTCTAGCTCCTGGCACCTGTCTCCTGACTCTGCTGAGACCCCTGGTGGAGGTCTTCCGAGGTTCTAGGTCTGCCATGCTGCCCCCCTCCTGGGCTCTGCAGACTCTACCTCTTCCTTCTGTGCCTCCAGTGCTGGTTTCCTGCCTTGCCTTTGGCTGCTTTGCTTCATGTTCTCCATCACTTTGGTAACTGATCCTTTGTGTTGAATTCTCTCTTTCTTAGTTACTTTTTCTCAGATCTCAGGTGATAAAGTTATCTGTCATCACTAAACACATATTGAGAGGGGGGCCATTATTTCTCTTCCCCAAGTCCTCATATTCTGCAGAATCTGGTGAAGCTAGGGTCAGTGATCCCTAAGATCCCAAGCTCAGAGATCTCTTTGAGGTTTGTAGCATTTGACAGCGTAGCTGTCCCCATTTGTTAAATTCTATTTTCTTTCCTTGTCTCCTGGGACAACTACTGTTTTTCTTCCCTTCTTTTCTCTTTGAATTTCTCTCCTTGAATTTTTCTTAGATTCCTTTGCCCAGTCATCACTTCTGCAAGTCCCTAGAATGTTGGGTTCTGCAGAGTCCCAAGCTCATTCTCCGCACCCCCACCTTCTTTCTCCATCTGTTCATATGGCTTTAAATACAATCTATTTCTGCAGCACAGAACTTCCTCCCAAGCTTCAGACACGGAACCTTATTGACTTCAAGCTACAGTCTTTGGCTTGTATCATAGACCCTTCAACTCAAAATACCCTCTTCTGAGCTCATCTTCTCCACTCCTGACCATATACCAGCTTATTCTCCTGTGTTCCCTGTATCAAAGGTTGGAAACTCATCCATTCCAAAGTCTAGACTGGAAACATCAGGCAGGTGCTCCACATCACTTCCCACATCCAGCCAGCTTCCAAACACTATATCCTGTGGCATGTGTACATGTTAAAAACCAATTGGGAGGGGAGGGAACTCTTCTGATTTGAGCACTTGCCCATTTCTTTCATCATGTAAATGCTCCCATCATGGCTGATTTCAAACTACCAGGGTGACATTATGACATCACTGAACACAAATTTGTTAGGAACAATTCCTCCTTTTCCTTCTCTACACCCAACAGCCTTACTAATGTAACCACTGGGAGGTTGTAGTAATGGGTATGAAAAGGAGAAAGAGCTCACACACGGCCTGTCTTGGATGCCCTGTACCCCACCATCTCTGGGGTTATTTAGGAGCTAGGAAGATTAGCAGAGATGAGTATTGTCTCTGTATTGGTCTTTCCACATTTCTTTTTGAGCTTTCTGCTTAGACTTACTCATCACGTTAGTCCCAAAGACACAAGTTTCTGATATATCCAGTAAGGTCTTTTGTGAGTTCTGCAGAGTGTCAGTTTTGTGTGTGTTTCTTTGTTTTGGAACTCCAGTCATATCCAGAATACCTGTCGTGGTGGGTAATGGGGCTGTCACTTGTGGAACTTTCAGTACGACTTGCAAAGCCAGGGGCCAGGTGCTGCAGCAGGAGCTCTGCCTTGGCTCAGTGCTGAGTGCAGTGCATGGCATGTGCTGGGAGCTCGGCACACGTTGTTGTGAACCAGGCGGGCAGGCACTGCCACATTGCAGGTGGGCTTGGATGACATCCCAGGGCAGGCCTGGTACCTCTTCACTCTGCATTAACCTCACCTTAAGACAGAGGGTCCTTAGCTTTCTTGGCTCATGGCACACTTTGTGTCTCAATGATTTTTTACAGTGCCCCAGGCCAAAAAAATAACCAAAAGTTCTCTTTATTAAATTGATTATTTCCCAAATTTAATTAGTGTTTTATGTTCTAACAACTTAGCTCTACAGAGCACTGTACTATAATACATCTCAGACTGCAGAATCAGCAGCGGCACTGTCCTCCCTCCGCTGGCAGTGTCCTCTGTTCCAGAGATACACCATGCACAGTGTGCCCTCTGGACCTCCAAGTCTGGCGGTCTAGAGGGTGGTGGGAAAGATTACAGTATAATCCAATCTGGACCCTGCTGGAGGTTGGTACAGGTATTAGGTATGACAGACAAAGAGCTCATCTCATCTAAGGCAGTACATAATGAGATAAAACAGGCATGAGAATGGTGCAAACACATGTTTCTATTCCAATCTAACCCACAGAGTCAGAGGAAGCTGCAGGGTGGAGGGGATACCCAAGTGCGGTCTCCAAGTGTGAACTAGAGATGGGATGGAGAGCCTTTTTTAAAGGAGGAAATTGCCACTGTACCTCAGCACCAAGCATGGGGTAAAACTGCTCAGGAGGAACTCAGGGGAGGGCTGTGGATTTGGGCTGAAGACCGACATTTTCTGGAGAGAGTAAGACAGCCTCGTGAGCCTACAGAATGAGACCTGTGTCTTTTCCCAGGACCTTGGGGGCTATGCAACCTCAAACCATTTTTGTAATAATTTCTCTCTTTATTTTTATTTAAACAAGACAGAAATACATTTTGGTGGTGGTATGCAATGCCACTTCCAAGAACCTGGATTTGGCTGTCCAGCCACATGTCTCTGGCCCACTGTGGCTGCTTCACTTCTCTTCATTTGGGGAATGACCTGCTTTGTCCTTCAGAATAGCTAGTTGACAAATACCATCTGATGTTTCTCCCAGGCACTCCCATTCATCTTGATGGCAGGCTTCAGATAACACCGCTGTGGTTGATATTTTATACTTTGGGAATTTTCTTCAGTGATTTCGTTTAACATGCTTTTCATTTTTATGCCACCCTCCCTTGGTCCCCAGAAAGTTTACACAATGAAATTTGGTAAAGAAAATGCTTTTCCACTCTTCTGTTCAAAGGCTGTTTAAAAGAATTAATCAAAACCTCTATCATTTGCCCACGATTGGTTTGGGTAGTGGTTCTGTAGATGAAAGATTGGCATTGAGTGATCCTTTGACAAGAGAACTGCCTGAACCAACCTTCCTGCCTCGGCGTTCCAGGCGGTCCTCTCATAGAGTTTGCTGTGGCCCCGAGGCAGGCAGAAAAGCAGAACAGGGCTGCTTGTACTTCTGAGCAAGCCATGGCTGCTGAGAAACTCTGGAGACAGAAGCCTGGTTGATCTCACTCCTGCTTCCCCAGATGTGGTGGGGAGTGTTGTCCCCCACACCCAGAGCCTGGGTTTCTGGATTCGGGGAACCACCCCTTCGGAGAAGGTTGAGGGAGAAGGGGAGGTGGTGGTGAACAGCAGTGCCCTATCCACACATGAGGCAGGATGGGTAGCTCTGTCCTATGGTGTCCAGGGATCCCTTTATATTTTCTCAGAGGTTGGGGTTGGAGTGGGGCAAGGACATAACTCTCTTGGGATGCCAACCCCAATACGGATAGGGGTTGGCATCAAAGCACCTGAGCCTAGGTCTCTTCCATTCTCAGTCCTGTCCCTCCCTCTTGCAGGAGCCCAGAGCCCTCACATAGCCTCTGGAGTCCTTCTGAATTCCTGGCATGGCCTGGTTGTCTTCTGAAGCACCCCCTTCACTGGCTATCCATCAGACCCATGCCCTTTCCCCACCTCCTCTCCTTCAAGACCAATGTGCCCTGCTATTGGTTGGGTGGTGGTCAGGCAACTAACTGGTCTGCCAAGGCAGTGATGCTCTCTGTGCTGGCACTTTCTCAGCCCTGACCAGCGGTGCATGGGCAGGTGCAGGGAGAACTGGGCAAGAACAGAGCGGCTGGAGTAAGGGGTGCTCTGGGGTCTGACTTACTGGGACCAAATGATAGAGGAAGGCCTGGGTTCTGCAGGGCCAGTCTTAGTTATGGGGGTGTGTAACTGCAGGGGGTGCCGACCCGGTCCACAGTTCCTGCTGCTGCTCCACAATCTGCAGTCTGCTCTGCAGCCACTGATATCAACTGCCTACCAGGATCATACCGGGCCAGTCCCTCATTTAAGTCCTGTCAGGCATTCCACCCTTACAAAGGTGAGAGTTACAACATGCATCCCTAGTCCTTCATGGAGCACCCCTAGCTTGACACCTACTGTGGTGGCTATGTGTACTTCCTGCATATACACTATGGTGGTGGTTTTTCCCTGCTGTTGCTGATGTTTCCTCTGCCTGGGATGGCCATTTGTTCCCTCCCTGTCTACCTGCATGTCTTATCCCTATTCAGCTTTTCAGACTCATCTCTGTCCGCTCCTCCTCAGAAAGCCCTCCCTGGGCGCTACTAGATGGATTTGGAGCCTCCTCCCTGAGCTCAAACAGCACCCTGGTCTCCACCGCAGCGAGCTTCCAAATTCATTCTTGTGGCTGATTTGCTAGTTTGTCTCCCCCACATCCGCTGGAGCATGAGGGGTTGAAGTTAACTGTTGGCAATCCTTAGAGGCTGCAATTGTGTGTTGAGGGACTGAGAAAAGGGAAGGTGCTCAGAGGCAGGCCTGGGATTTGATCACTTTGGGGTCTGTTTATGCAAAATGGACAGGACCCAAGCCAGAGGCTGGGGGGTTGAGGGAGGGGTCACCAGCAAGAGAAGCAGGAGGTCAGCACCCCACTATGCTGCCAGGGTCTAGGCCATTCCTATCAGGAAGCACAGTATAAATTAGAAAAGGAAAGTGTTTAGGGGCACAGCTGTGTGTAAGGTGTTGGGGGTGGAGGAAGCTTGCTGCTCACTCAGAGTATGCCTGAAAACTTGCTGCCATCCCTGCGACAGGACCTCAGCAGGGCTGCCCTAGGCCAGTGCTCCTGAACACCTGCCTTTGGCCATGGCAGAAGTCATAGACTGCGTTACAAGCTGCAGGGATGATGGATGCAGGGGATGAATTTGGGATCAGGAGAATAAGGGCTACTTTGAAGGGATGTCTGGCAGGTGTGAGGGGCGCTCCTGTCTGTCATCCTCTGCTGCCTTCTATAACTAGTCAAGCAGCAGCCTGCAGCCTACAGCCTGGACTCGTCTTCTGAAAGTTGTACCCATTAGGATATAATTCAGCTGGCTGTGCTTGCACCTCACCTCCTGGGCACCAAGGTCCATAAGAAGCTGCCAAGCAGTGGGTGATGTTATTTTGTGGCTGCACCTTAGCAATGCCCTGGTCCGAGAAACAATGGCTAGAAAATGGTTATGGCTGTTCCCCATGTCTGTCCTCCAAGAAGAAGCCAAGGGAATTTGGCACGTGGGACTCAAGACAGCTGCAGGGAAAGTCCCACATATCTCTGGGAGCCTCACTGTGTTTCCTCCACATGATTTTATTTCCAAGATTATGGTGCCTTTCTGTCTCCCCTCCTGCTGTAGAGAAGGCTTTTTTTTTTGTTATTAAAAGTGGTTGCCAATTTTTCCTTTTCCTGAAAATGAGAACTCTCAGTTTCCCAGGAGTAAAATATTCTAATCGCGTGTTGAATGTTTTGAAGTCACAACAAATAGCTATTTAAAAATGATGAAACAGTTCCATGTTTTCACACATCTACACTAATATTTACACAGGGTAGTATGCAGGCAGAAACTACCCATTTGTCAGGGGACCAATTCACCAAGTGGGCCTGCCAATTCTGTTGGCATGAAGAGAACTACATGAGATGATTCACACCTCTTAGGACCCACAGTCTTATACTGAAGTTTTCTGAAAATGGAAGGGTAGGTGCATGGTGTTGGGTGTGCTGAAATACTTCATAACACACGATTTATGTGGTGTGATCCCTGGCAAGTTAGATAACCTCCTCTTCTGCAAATTGGGCAAAAATTCTATTTTGTTGGGATAAATCAAGATGCATGTATAGAGATATATAGTACCTAAAGATATATATGTGTGTGGTGGCAAACAGAATTAAATACTTGTCACAATCAAGATAATTTTGTTATTTAGTTTTGAATATGTTGAGAAGCCCAAATGGGACTCTCCAGATGGATGGCATCTACACCCTTTGGAACATTGTAGAGAAAGATTTAGCACTCACACTAGAGGACACAGAGTAAACTAGAGGTGATACTAATCTGGTACTCTATAGTTGCAAGGACTGGACCTCTTGGAAATTGGAATGCTAGTCAGTAGAATTCTGAGGATAATTGAAGATTAATCTTCAAGTCTATTCTCTTCTGCAATCCCTTTCTGTCTGCCCCAAGTGTCAAGAAATATAACTGAATGAGGATCCTTGCATGGATGCTCTGATCCTCATAACTGCCATCTTCTGAGGCAGAGCCCTCATGAATGGATAAATGCCACTGTGAAAAAAGGCTTGTGGGAGTGGCTCACTCTCTTCTATTCCTCTGCCACTTGAGGACATGGTATTGGTCCCCTTTCTGCCCTTCTGCCTTCTAACATGTCAGAATGCAGCAAGAAGCCCATCACTAGATGTGGTACTAGTGTCTTGATCTTGGACTTCCCAGCTTCTAGAACTGTGAGAAATAAACTTCTATTCAATTACATTACTCATCTGTGGTATTCTGTTGTATTAGCATGGATGGACAAAGATGATGACTTTGTGTTCTGGTTAGTTTGGATCTTGAAGTATTATTCCAGAAAACTCAATATGTAGAGTATATTGCTGCATAAAATATGGGTAAATGTAAAGAGAAATTAAATATATTTTAAGAAACTCAAATGAAAAATTATTGACACTTTAATTCAAATTCATGGTGGTAAGTCTGTTCTTCAGCAACAGCAAAATACATAAACTCTATTTATTTGTTCATAACTTTAAGCAATAAAAGACATCATTATTAACACTTTTTTCTCATATGGTAGTGCAGCCTTCAAGTTTAAGAGCTTGGGAAAGTAAAAAGAACATGCAGATTATTAATAACATTGTGAAATGGTAAAGGACTTTGCATACTCTGTGAGTATAATGCTTTCTTATTTCTTTGACCATGTTTACACATATTATCTCATCTGAGACTCACAGTAAGTTTGTGAGATAAGCAAGGAGGATCTCACTATTCCCATTCACAGAGCTGGGTACTAAGGCATGGAAGATTAAATGAGCTTAAGGTCACCTAAGCAGTAAATGTCAGGCCTGCTACCAAAAGCAAAATGCCTCCCATGTGGCCATGTCCACTTTGCTCTTCCAGTGGTCTTATTCCTAGTCTCATTACCCTATTCTGGACTGGTTGTTAATTTTAAGGAAGGCTACATCTTCCACCTGGTTGTTCTCCCATCCCAATCTATCTGATCTCTTGATCATTTTCTTTCTACAGTAGACCTTGAGTGCCTCCCCTGTGTCACAGCTGGACAACTTCCTAGAGTATATGCACCATCATGTCAGGGACAATTGGAGAGTCTTTAGGGGCTTCTTGTTACCAACCACATACTGCACCACCTCCTCTCTCAGACTATCAAACCCTCTCAGCACCACACCTACCTGTCTATTTAGCCCTGCCTCCACCTTCCTTCTGATGATCCTTAATCCCCCAACCCAGCTGTGTGAGTATCTTCCCATAGACCCTGCCTGCTCTCTGGCCCCCGCTGTGGGCATGCCACAAGCACCACCTGCAACACTTCCCACCACCACCCTTGAAGGTGCCTCTGTGCCCCTTTCAAAAGGGATTCTCCCCCCCAAAAAAATCATCCATTGTCCTCAAATTCAGGGATCTCTCCTCCCTTGAACTTTGTAGCCCTTTGGACCTATATCATGGCTTTGACTGACTCTCCCTGGTGGCACTAGAGACTGTCCTTATTTCCTTTCTTAGAGTCCATGAGCAACTTAAAGGTAGAGACCTATGGACAGAGTAATGTAAAGGACAAGAACCAGCTTAGGAGTCAGACCCACTTAACTCAATCACCTTGTCCCTCTATGTATTCATCATGAAATTTTAGCCACTCATCAAGAGGACAGGGTGTGGTTACACAAAGTAGGGTCTGCATTCCATTCTGAGTTATTTTGATTTAATTTAGGGTGGAGTGTGGCCTGGGCATCTGAATTTTTAAAATCTTGAACAAGCCTGCTGAGCAACCAGGCTTAAGAACCAGCTACTTAACTTGCCTGAATAAGACTAAGACCTACTCTTAAATAAAATCCTGGTTACCAAGGGCTCTCAGCACCATATATGCTGGCATGTGTGAACCATCTGGTGCGGGAAGCTCTCCATGTGCTTCCAGTAGATGGTGGTCATTGTACTTGTGATTCAGTTTTGTAACCTCTACCATGTCTGGCATCTTGTCTGTACAGTGTACCTGCTCAAAGCCTAATTATGAAGTAGAGAACATGAGAAAGTAGGCACTGAGACAAAATGTGGTATGTCTGTAACCTCACAAATCTCACAAAGATTCCAGGAGTTCATCTATGAAGCCCTTATCAAAAGCCCATTTGTTAAGTGCTTCTCAGGCCTCTGTACCATTTTGGTGATGATGCTTGTCACAGTAGCCTGTGAACTGCTTTGTGTAGTTCATCCTGAACACAGCTGTAGTTGACTGTGGCTGTAGTTGACTACAGGGGACCCTCTGCCTCATAGACGCATGCAGGGTTTCCACACGAGGCTGCCTTCTGCAACTCCACTTAGAAGGAGCTGACTAGGTGCTGATGCTGTTGTTTCCTAGGGGAACCTTCCTCAAGTCTCAAGCAACGATGGGTCAGTGGCTAGGATGCATATTGTAGAAATAGCTCTTAAACATAAAGATAGGATTCAGTAAAGAGAACCTAAGAGAAAAATGACTGGACCCATTGCACCCTTGCCCTCTGCCCCATGTCAGTGCATTGTATAGTATTATGGAGGGCTGATGGTCTTTGTAAAAGCTGGAGTAGGCAACTTTGCTTTTAATGGTGATTTTTTTGCCTTAAGGAAATCAATCAAAGGGAAGATTATGGTTTAGAATTGCCAAGCTGTCTCCTTTGCATTCATTTGCTCTTCACAGGACGGCTATTAGTAGTCCATCCTGATGCCAGAGAAAAGAAATGACCACTGAAGATTTGGGGGTCTTAGTGCTATTGAATAAAATGCTTATAGAATAAATAGTACCTCTGATTATGTGGGATACAGAAGAACTTCAGTGCTCTGCGGGGCTGGAGAGAAATGAGATGAGAGGCCTCATAAAAAAGCAGTCAATTATTTTAAAGATGAGTTGGCATCTTTTAATTCCTCACCAGATAATGAAATATCTATTTGAGCCTGAGGCTGTTGTATCATTTCTGGTGCATTCAACAAAATTTATTCAGCAATCATTTATTGAGTGCTCCTTTCTGCCAGGCTCTGGGCCGAGGGCTGGAGATGCACAGAGCGTCGCTGTCCTTAGGGAGATCCTTGTCTGCAGGAGAGAGGGCAGGATGCAGAACAGTGCAGACTCTCCAGAGGAGGTGTAGCCTGAGCCAGGCTTAAAGAGAGGGGAGAATTCTCCAGGCTGGAGAGGTCCTAACCAGAGTAGTGGTCTATGTCCAGGTGAGCCAGGGCTTACCTGTGGATGCAGCACTTCCTTCACTAGCAGTCAGGTGCACTGAATTCTAAGTGTGGAGAATGTGGAATAAAGAGCAGGCTCATGCCCAGGCCTCAATCACATGGGATGGGGTGGGACCTAGCCTCCTTGATCAGCAGGTGGTGAAGTCAGGAGGACAAGTGACATGGATTCTGGCCTATCTATACCCTCAATTGTGCATTGTGCTGTCCTG